>VZRN01002202.1:516773-534774 GCA_013397935.1 Dasyornis broadbenti
GTCCCGTGCCCGCCATCGGAGCCGCCTTCCCACCGGCCGTGCTGGGAGGCGCTTGGTGGCGGGGGGACGGGACGGGGAGGGCGGTGTGAAATCACACGGGTCTTGGTAGGAAGCAGCTGGGGGACCGAGGGAGGGTGACCTGCCCGGCTTTCCCTCCACTTAGTGTGCTGGGTTTGGAACAAGGTGGTCTGAAAAGGGGCTCAGAAAGGTAATTTTATCTAGAAAGCGAGAAACAGTAGGAAAACAAGCAACCCACAATGTCCTTTCAGCTTTCCTTCATCCCCACCCTCTAAAATAAAAGTTAAAAGCAAATCCTGTGTGGATAAAGGAGGGCTACTGAGCTTCAGCTTCGTTTAGTAAGTAAAGAAGTTTCTTCTGCCATCACAGCCTCGAACTTGGCTGTTCTTCAGTTTCTCCTGATTGTAATGCTGGCAAGGAGGATCCTGTGCGAGGTTTAGCTCTGGGATGCTTTTTGCCGTCTCCTCAGTTGTTCTGATAGGCTAATGCGGGGCTTTTGTGTAGCAGCTAAAATACATAATATACATTGGATTATGTACTTGCTAAAGAGGTGGCTTTTCTATTCTGAGTCATTAAGTTATATCTATTAGGGTATCTTTATCCCCAGAGTATTTATGCATCCAGTTCGGTATTCGTCACTTGCCTTCTTCCCTCTCCCCCATCCCCTCATTTATAAGCTCACTTATATGAGCCACAGTTTGAAAAAAGAAGTTGGTGGTGTTGTGAGAGCCTTTATAGTATGCTTTAGTGTGAAATACTCACAGTTTTTAGCTATACAGAACATGCAGTTGTGTACATTACAAAAGTGCTATGCAGATATATAAAGAGTACTGTAGCTTAATACTATCTTTCACAGCCTGTAAAACCTGTTATGGAGTGTCCTGTGTTTTCTAACTTATACTTCGATTATGAGCTTCCATTAACTAGCTACTATGTGTGAGAATTATGCCTGCTGTGGAGCACTATGCTCATATTTCTGTATGAAAAAGATGGAAACTAGGATACAACCTTAAGCAAACTGAAACAGCAAATCGAATAGAAAAATTATTTTAAATGTTAATTAATACACCAAAAACTTGATAAAATGTGAGCAATTAAAGGGGTAGGTTTTTATAAGCAACATAGTATCACTGTAAATGAAAAGAGCATTGGTGAGGATGTGTCTGATTTGAAGTACACATGTAAGCTTTGTTGCAGATCTGGGATACAGGTAGTGTAACATTTTCCTTTTTTGTTTTTAAGGTATTCTGTAAAACTACTTAGAAGAGCACTTGGAGTACACTATTAAAAGAAGCGGTAAATCAGCTTGACTTATTACAGAACCATGGTTCATCTAACAATGGACTTAATTGCTAAAAATGTCAGTCACAAGAATCGTAGTGAAGAGCACTTTGGACAATATCTGCAAAAAATAACTCATCTGAATTTGTCAGATAAAAATATAGACACAATTGTAAGATTTATTTTTCTTTATTCCTTTTAAACTGGCTACTCTAATATTTTGTAGTTATGGTTATGATGACGTGTTTATAGTTGGAGAGACAAACAAGGAAAACCAAGTTTTACAGAGTTGTTAACTCACTGCACAATCTTTTCAGTCTATCTGTTATTTATTCCTTAAAATTCAGAGGAAGTCTGAGAAAGGAAAGGAGAGTTCAGGAACAGGAAATAACCCGAGTGAGATTAACAAATTTGGACTGGTGTAGTGGCTTTTTCAAATAAGTCAGGTTAAAAATATACTTTTTTTTTTTTTTTAATTGCACCCTAGGGCTTACTCATTTAAAAAATAATCCATGAGCTTTTCATTTTCAAAGACTAAACCTGCAAACTTAACCCAGTCCTCCTTCCTCTTGAGTTTAATAATAGGAAATGTATACAGGTTTCAATAAGTTCTGAGTTACTTCAGATCCCCTCAAGATACTGAGTAAATTTTGAAACTGCAGAGCTCTGAACAACTGCATTGTTGAATGTGGTGGATTTCTGCTTTAAAAGCTTGGTTTCAGTCAAGAAGAAATCATTTGTTCTGTGTGAACAGATCCAACCAAATGAGTTTATTCAGCCCCCTCCTAGGAATGTCTGCAGCCATAACTACTTACTAATTGCATCAGTCCGTTTGATGAGGTCTGATTCATCAGCTGCCACAGCTAGGTTTTATAGAAATCTTCATAAAGAGTGGCCTTTTAGTTGTTTAATAGGAATGTATTCAAAGAAACTCGACGTTGGAGTGCAAACTTGAGTTCAGAAGTATATTAAAATAGATTGAAGTGCAAGGGTTTGTATAAACCAGTAATTCTTTGCCAAGAACTGGTTTCCAGTTACATCCATGCAGTTTAATGGAGACAACGACACTAAAAACTGTGCTTTTCTAAAATTCATCTAGTGAAGACAGGAAAGGGAATGAAGTCACGCTGGATGTGGTGAATCTGCTGGTTATGCCTGTAGTCCTCAACTTCGGTATGGCAAAATCGTAATGGCAGATTTCAGTCTTCAATCTGATGATAACTGACAATATATAATAACTCCATTTTTCTAGGAAAAATAGCTTTTAAAAATGTTTACTAAAGGTGAAAATTTATAAATTATGCAGGAGAACTAATTATAAGAACAATCAATAGCTTCCAGAAGCAGGCAGTGAGTGAAAATTAAATAGCATGTTATTGTTTATTTCAGGGTGACATCTCTTTCTGTAAAAATCTGAGAGTTCTGTATTTATACGACAACCAAATTAGCCAAATCCAGAACTTGGACTTTGCTTCAAATATAACGCACCTTTACCTTCAGAACAATCGTATTTCAAGTATAGAAAATCTCTCATCACTGAAAAGACTTGAAAAACTGTAAGTTGAAAATAATGTACTTGTTTTACTATTAAAAAGAATAGTTACGGCACTTAAGAATTTTTTTTAACTGTGTAGCCATTAAGGTCCTTTCAGCTTTTAAATTTTGCTGTTCAAAGAGAAGTAATTGCTTATTATTTTTTATGGGATGTTTTGTGATAAAAGTAATGACATATCTTGACATATATATTTCATTTTAATAGTTTTGTTTTTTCAGTTATGTAGCAATAATAATAGCAGTAGATAAAACTACAAAACCCCCCTTGAATCAGTTAAGTGTATGTTCTACTTGTATGCTAGGTTATTTACTTTTTCTATCATGATTTCCAAGTATTATTCAATAATGCTTGAAAAATATTTTTCTTTATATATTGAAGCCTTGTGTTTGCTCTTACTTTTGAAGGATATTAAATCTATTTCGTGTTCTGTTCTGTAGGTATTTGGGAGGCAACTATATCACTGTAGTAGAGGGTTTGGATAAAGTAGGAGAAATAAGGGAGCTACATATTGAAAGTCAACATCTTCCTCTTGGTGAAAAGCTTCTGTTTGATCCAGTATCTCTTAGCTCCCTGGCAGTAAGTACATTTTCATAATTTCAGTGAGCCAGTTATCAGGATATCAGTATTTTTAGGAGAAATTGTTAGAACTTGATCACTCTGTATTTTCCTTCTTTGCCAATTGGTGGCATTCTTTCAAATTCTATGAAGGGTCTCTCACCCTAATTCTTATATAAGCTAGGAGTCCAGCTAATTCTACTTCATAATTTTTTTTTATTATGAAGGATGAAAATGAGAATAAAGAGAGAGAGGAATTAAGGAAGTGTGGGGATGCCCTATACCAACAGAACGTGAATAAACTAAAAAAAGGGGTGGGCATTTATCACTCTTAGTTTTCTTAGTCTGTTTTTAGTGAATTAATTTGTTGATATTTCTCTGATTTGATTGTTATGGTTGTTTATTTATTGCCTTTTGTATTTCTGTAGAAAATGGAATGGAAAAAAAAAGGCAAAATCAGGGTTTTTTTCCTGGATATTAAAAACAATCAAAAGCATTCAGTTTTAGTTCTACAGTTTTTCTATATTTTGTTCTGTTAAGATTTCGGGAAATCTTTTTGAAGTTGTCTTTCAATATGTTAATTGCTCTGGAAACAAAATATGTATAGTTGAAGAGGTTAAAAAGTAGGCTTTATCTGCTAATGGATGTAGTTCTGTACTAAAAAAATTCCTCTTGCTGTATATTCCCCTAGTGTAGTCAGGGCTGGATGAGCCTTTTTTTGTAAAGATGAAGAGCTCACTAAGAATTGAGTTCTTTTGTTCACATGTGTATCATAAATATTTGACCTAGCTCTCTTTTTTCCTGTTTGGAGATTAAGTAATCCAATAAATATATTGCTGTTTTTCTTTAATAGAAATGAGTCATTACTGTGAGAGCATTTGTACTTTGTTCCTTCTATATTGGAGAAATTATCAAAGTCAATAGAAGTTTTATAGCTGTAATCTTCCCAGGATAATAACTTATAATAAACTCTTCCATGTTTTTCAGCATTCTGGCCTAGATTTTGTTCTTTGTAGCTTTTATTAAAGGCCTTTTGATGTGGGGTTTGTTTTGTTTTCTAGGAAACACTTTGCTTTCTTGACAATGTAACATCTTTGTTGAGGCTAAATGTAAAAACCTTCTATTTCGTCCTCCAAGTGCTAAGTGTTTGGAGCCTTTTTAAGACATCACTTTTTACTTATTCTTCATCTGTTTCTGGCTCTGTTAATGGTGTCAGAGATAAAAGCGTGAGGCCATATAGCTCTCTGTGTACCACAGACAAATGTTTTAATGATGACAATGTCATGAATCTGACTGAGAAGATTAAGTTTATGAACTATGTTTATCAGGGTGATACTGGTAATTTCTGTCTGCAATGTAAATCTTGGTCAAATTTTTGAAGGGGGTTAGTTTTCCTGTATAAACTGCTGAAATAGAGATTTTCCAACTAATGGTAATTCACATACCTTGTATAATTCTAAACTCACTGGATTAGGTGTCCCTTTTCATTTTCTAGAAATATAAACTTCTTCCTTTTATGTGAAACTACATTAGTATTTCCCAAGATAGACACCTGAAACACATTTAGTTTTTTATCTAAAATGTAAAGATCTCTGTAACTATTGTCTATTACAAATGGCAAAATGCAATATGGGTCTCAGTACTATTCCAGGGACAGGGTAAGGATCTGAAGTATGGATACTAAGAGGTTTGTAGCATAGTCCAGCTGTTAAATGAGACTACACGGGTATCACATATGGGCTTCAGCTCTGCAGTTCACATGCAATCTTGGGGGTCCCAATATAAGAAGAATGTGGACCTGCTGCAGCAAGTCCAGAGAGGGCCACAAAGAGGATCAGAGGGCTGGAGCACCTCTCCCTTGAAGACAGGCTGAGAGACTTGGGATTGTTCAGCCTGGAGAAGAGAAGGCTCCAGGGGCACCAGCATTCCAGTACTTAAAGGGGGCTTATAAGGAAGCTGGAGAGGCACTTTTTACAAGGGTGTGTTGTGATAGGACACGGCGTAATGGCCTGAAACTGATTGAGGGCAGGTTTAGGAAGAAATTCTTTGTTTGTGAGGGTGGTGTAACACTGGAACTGATTGCATGGAGAAGCTGTGGATGCCCCATCCCTGGAAGTGTTCAAGGCCAGGTTGGATGGGGCCTTGGGCAACCTGGTCTACTGGAAGGTGTCCCTGCTCATGGCAGGGGGTTTGGACTAGATGATCTTTACGGTCCCTTTCAACCCAAACCATTCTATGATTCTATAAAAAGGCAGTCAGTTTCACTGTGTGTTTCATACTTCAAATGTAGAGTTAGTAGCACTTGCAGAACTCTGTAAAGCATTTGAATGTGTTTAAAGAAAAACAAAAATTCTGTATTTACTAAGAATTCCTGAAATAACTGAGAAACAATCTTACTTCGATTTCACTTCAAAACCAGAATAATTTACGTTTTAGGACAAGATGGAAAGCCAACAT
Organism: Dasyornis broadbenti; assembly: GCA_013397935.1. Lineage (NCBI taxonomy): Eukaryota > Metazoa > Chordata > Aves > Passeriformes > Dasyornithidae > Dasyornis > Dasyornis broadbenti. The sequence goes on from VZRN01002202.1 coordinate 522,640, forward strand.
AAAAAATCTGTATGGTATGTGAATGTTGTATTTGCATGTTTCTTCTTCATATTTTGTTCATCTTTTATGATATTTTCTGTAATAATTTATAACTTGACTCCTACATGACATGAAAAAAATACTTACTTTTCTGCTTTTTTTCCTTCAGAAATCTTTGTCTGTATTGAATATCAGCAATAACAACATTGATGAATTAGAAGAACTGGCAGTTTTGGAAAGCCTTTCTTATCTTAAAGCAGTTGACAATCGACTTAAACATATGAAGGTATTAAAATAGATATATTAAGTATGGATGATAAGAAATCAGTCACATTCATCTTTATCACTAAATATATGAATAAAAAGAAATTTTGCTTCTGCAGTTACTAAACCTCTGGCTTGTCAAGTATGCTGTCTTTTCTCATGTAAAAATCTTACTGAGATTAAAAATGGAGAAGCATTTATCTAGGATGTCAAAATTTATGTTTTTATTAACTAATACTGAAATGAATCAGCTTAAATATTAACCCAAATCACCAAGACAAAGCTTTGATTAAAATAAACTTTCATTTCTGGTTTGCATATACATTTTATTTCCTTAGTAAACTTAACTTTCAGTGGTTAGTAATTATTAAAATAACTATTCTTATTACTTCTTGGAACGCAACATATTTTTCATAGATTGTTGAGAGAATTTGGCAGTTCCCTTTACTAATGCGGAGACTGCAACATTTTGTGTGCATAACTGATCAGTAAGAGATCAATATATTTTATTTGGACTCTTCATTCTTTCACACTTTAATATTAAAAAATGCTGAATGATGCCCTTCTTTTTTTACTAGAGAACTATTAATGCTTTGTACTTGAAGTCCTGGCTGTGACTGTGATTGAATTTACATCATAATACAATTTATGTAGCCTTTTGCTGAATAATTAAAATCATATTGAAAATGTTGGTTATATCAAAATAGCAGAAAGCTTTTCCAAATAGGCGGTCTCCCCAAAGCTTCCCTTTTTAAAAGGAATCCTTTTCTAAATAAAACATACTACAGAGATTTTTATATTGGCTCTTCCTTATAAATAAAATATACATCTGTTGTGATGATCTTAAAAAAAATGTCATAGGCAAAGAACCAATTAATTTTAAGAATGAGGATGCCAGTTTGGAGACAGCGTTTTCAGTATCTCAGAGGAATAAACAGTATCCTCTGAAACAGAATAAGGAGAGGACAAAAAGACTGCATTATTCAGTAACTGTGTATATATTATTTATTCATTATTAAATTTAATTATTTAATCATTAGGAAAACCAGAATTATAATTATGCAGATCAATTAAACACATAGATTTCTGTGCTACATGGTCACAACTTTTGAAAAATTATATGATTAGCATTTCAGTTTGCTGCTGCTGCTGCTACCCATTACACTTGGATTAAGCTCTGGTATATTTTGGAAGTGACTGTTCTGTGTGTTTTCTAAACAATCTCCAAGTTTTGAAATATAGGGAATAATGAAGGTGTTTCTGTTCGTATCTTTGCAGACCTGTAAAATTAATGAACATATCAAATGTATTTGATATATGATGTAGTGCAGGTGGTTATCCAACTTTCCAACTACAATTACTGAGTTTTAAGGGATTAAATTTTGTTAGGCTCTACTTATCACTAATATTAACTCCTAAATAAATAAAAAACAAACTGTTGAAAAAAGCAGTAAGCCATGAAAAGTATTTTTTAAAAAGTCAGTTTTAGCTCTGTGTAAGAGGCTTTAGCTCACACTGAACATCTAGCAGGAGAACAATCTTATGCAGCCACTGACTGTTCAAAAAAAATTACTGAGGGAAGTTCTCAGTGTGTTTCAATTTTTTTGCATCCCTGAATTTTATGATTGCATGACATATATTATTCTACAACTGTGAAAGCTGCAAGGATTTTAGGGGTATACAGTTCTATACTCTTAATTGGTTCTGCTGGCTGAACTTGTTACATGCAGCAAAGGCTCTTTCATTCCCACACAAGCTGTTTCCATTCGCCTCCCTCTTGTCCCTCAGTTATCAAAGCTCTGATGTATACCTCTTTTTCATGCCAAAAGTGTTATGTCCCCTGTTTTCCCATTCTTGCTTTCCCATCACTGCCATCAAGGACATCCCCAGGAATGTTTGGCATTGATCAGAGATCGTGACAGTGCTGCATGACAGGGTAGTGTAGGAGAGCTCTGTACCCAGCTGTGCTTCACCTGGTGAGAAGAGAAACTGTAGAGGAGCTGTCTGTATCTGAGCAGGTCTGGTGAACTGCAGGAATAATATGGAATCTTTGTAAAAGAGGAAAATACGAAAGGCATAAGAAATGCATGAGATACAATCTTCTTCTGTAGACTTTTCTCACTTCTGTGTGTTTAGTATAATTATTTTATATTTAAACATTTATCTCAGTTTTTTCACTGTATTATGAAAACCCATATTCCTTCACTTTTCAACTATGCCACCTTGATTTCAGCATAGTTAAAAATTAGGACTAGTAAATTCAAACACTTAAGGTTGTGGCTAATTCAAGCCTTAGTTAGCATAATTAACAAACAGCAAGGCATATGACCTTGTTTCACTTGACTGAAATTTATATAGTGCAGTCTGAACAGTAGACAGAAGAAAATCAAGTAATTTTTCAGAATTCATGCAAAATAACTGTGACTAGCTACCACATGCAAAAAGTATGTCTCAGGTCAGTTATCAAGAATATGATTGATTTTAATAGAATTGACTTTTCTTTGTTTTCTGTTGCTTGCTACTTCATTTATTCATCCTACTGAGGTTCTGGTTTGCTGGAGTCAGGATCACAAGGTCTTCTAGACTGCAGTGTATTTGCATTGGAATTAAGGAAATTTTTTAAAACACTATGTCTGTTAAAAAAACTTCCACTAAACCTCCATAACTATTCCTTTTTACAAAACACTAGAATACCATTTATTTATTAAGTTCATTAGTTTTGGGAAGATTATGATTTGTGTGAGTATTTGGATTGATAGAAAAAATATAGCTAGAAATACCTGTAAAAATCTGTATTTATCAAGTCTTTAATTTATTCAACCTCTGTCCAGTATTGATTATGACAAGAGGATATCATGAAAGATGAATTCATTCTCTTCAGAATTGAGTCAGGAGCAAGAGAAAAATTATAGATTTTCTCAAATAGATTATGACAGGTAATCAAACTGGTGACAAATTGCTGTCTGTAGATGTGGCTGGAGCAGTTGGATTAGATGTTGCCGATAAAAACTGGAGCATACTGGTCAAATACCAATTCTTAAATGGCCAGCGTTAATTGGTAAGAAAGTTATTGCCAGCACTACAGCTGCCTACTCAGGCACTTGCCCTTCCCCCTCCCCACCCTCCCCGATGGAATATAATTTGCTCGTCAGTATTTTGTAGCAGACCTCAAAGTGATAGCATGACATGATCATTTATCAAACGGAGCCTGCCCAAAAGAGTGTCTGGTCCCTTTAGTACAGCTTATTGAAAGGCTGGGAAGTGAAAGCACTTTATTAGAGACAGGAAGGCAATGAACAACTAGAGCGTATCGAAAGGGTAATCATATTTCAGCATAGGATTAGTGTGCTCTTAGATAAACATACACTGGAGTAAGCATGTTCTGGGTCATTTATCAAGTAAGTAACAGCTAACAAAAATCTACAGGACTCTGTATACATTCATCAAAGTTAAACTGTATACATTTTATTTCAGTAATAGACAACTTTGTGTTGCAAAACTATTACTTGGAAAAATTCTTTGTAGTGAAATTTAGAACACATTACAGACTTCAATGATAGTGTCTGAATGCTTAGGTAAGAATAAATAAATATACTTGCTAAATTATTTTTCTTTTTTAAGAAGTGTAGCCTAAAATATTTTGCCCCTAATTTCTATCTGTGCTTAAGTGTTAGCATCTGAACTAGGGGGGTTATCACGTTGCTATCCTGATACATGCTAATTGAGCTTTGCTGTGTAACATTACAAGAATTAGTAACATTTCTTCATGTGGACTGGTCCTCAGCATTTCTTGCATTGTTTTATCAGTCTCGATCCTCACAGAACCAGATTCTTGCTCTCTATTTTTTTTAAAAGACATTTTTATCACTGAATAGCAATTGATGATTTCACCATCATCATAGATAGAATAAAAATTATATGGTTTGGAGGTATGAAGCTGTGCTTCCACTTTCTCTTTCATATGATTTTTCTAAACATATATTATATAACCCATAGAATATTTCCAAGAGGAGTTTCTACCAAGGGAGATGAGACAGCAAAAGCGGAATCCTCCCTGCTTGTGTTGCCCAAGCAGTTTTCTATATTTGAAGGAGCTAAGAGATACCTACATTGCTAGAGACTTCATTGTTGGCATCAAGCTACAAAATTTTACACACTTTGTGATTTAGAATCTGTCACAGCATGATTAGTAGATTTTTTCCAAATTATTACAACAGTAGAGTATAAATTCTCTCTCCTCTTCTGTGTATAAAGATTGGCTTGAATCCCTCCTTAAGCTTTTCACACATACAAGGAAAGCCTGTCAAGAATGGGAGTTAAATGAAATTTTGGAAAGAAAGTATTTCAGAAAGTAGAGTATTTGAGTAGAAAGGACCAGTCTGCTAAACTTTGCATGTTTTTAATTTGAATTTATTATATTTAAAAGACAAGAGTAGTTTCATCTGGGTCATACTGCCCCTGGGTAACCAGACAGAAACACAGATGGAGAAAGGTGTATTTCACTCATATCACTGTTTAAGCCAATACTATGACTGACCACCCACAGTTAGGTAGGGTGGGATTACTGTTTCTCCTGTAAAATACAGTTCTACATATAGATAAAGAGAGAGGCAGTCAACTGTGGATTGTATGATTTTTAGCTTTTTTTTCAGTCTGTCTTTTATCTGTATTAAGTATTTATTGTTCCACACACAGATAACTCTAAGGGCTCTGTAAGACCGTGGGAATGCATTAACGGATATTACCTATCATAGAATTTTTTTGGTTAGTAATTCCTAGGCTTTAGGTGCTTGTAAGTGGAATTGAAGTGGTAATTTTCCATAGCTGGCATTACTGTATCCTTAAAAATGCAACATCTTCAACATCACCATTTATTCTGTGCAATTATGATATATTCAGGGGATGCTGTGGACCACTCTATTTGAAAATGCACATTCTTAATGTGCATATTAATACATGTGAATAGTCTCATTGAAGTTATTTCTGTGTGCAGGATTTGTGCTTGGCTGAACAAGTCACATTACTGTTGAATTTTACTCTGGAGGGGGAAACATAATCACTATGTTCTGTTGTTGTTTCAATTGCAGGATTTGGAGGTTGTATTAAACAAATGGAAAAAGCTACGCAGAATAGATCTTACAGGAAACCCCATCTGCCAAAAACCAAAGTACAGGGACAGGATTATACTACAGTCACAGACTTTAGGTAAAAAATTAAATCAATAGCCCACCCATAACCCCCACTTTTACGAAACAACTGAAAAATTAATTGTTCTTGTGTAGCACTGTGTATGTAAACACAGTTACTGCTGTAGATATTAATGTCAAATCATAAATTTTTAATTTATGTAGAATGCTAAAACTGCTTATGTAATCAGCTTCACAAGCAATCATGTTTGGCTTTTGTTAGTAGTAGTAGTAATCATTTGTTTTTTAATAGAAGATTGGTGACATTATTACGAGACAATTTTTTGTGTTCATATTCCAGATGTTGTGAAACTGATTTTCAAAGATCAATTTAATCTATTCCCCTATCAATCTATAGTAGTTGCTAAAGTGTTTCTGTTGTACACTGTCAGTTGTGCAGATACCACCTTACTGTGTTTGAATTTGTCATATAACATTCTTCCTGAAACTTATAAGCAGTTCAGACTTACGTTATGGGTGTATTAGTCAATCTTAACCCTTATGGTGCAGTTTATATTATTATTTTGAGATAATTTAGCATAAAAGGAAGAAAATTTTTCTCCTGTATCTAAACAGTTATACTGTAGAAATAAGTAAAAAAAAAACCTGCTAATTTTTTACCTTTTTTGGATAAAGGTGGCAATTATCTTTAAAGCTATAATTACAGAACTTGGGTTTTCTCAGAGTATAAAATATTGGCCATTAAGAAAAAGAAACAACCTATCTGCACAAGGAAAATAACAGTGCCTTAGGACAGTTCTAATGCCACCTAAATTTGTGGTCACACAAGGTATTTCATTTGGGCTGACTCAAAAATGCAGATGCAACGAACGAATCATAGAGCAAAAGATTTACAACACCTAAGTGAATAAAATTAACCTTAGCAAGGCAAATCTGCGTGACTGTCTTCATGATCAGTAGAATTCCTTGATTGCTAGGACATGTAGTTTCCCTCTCAACCTGGATTTTTGCTTCTATCTATACTATATGTATTAGAGCATAACTTTTCTTCAGAACTTTATACAAAGTGTTGCATGTTAACCAGATGTGAAATACATATATTTTCCATGAAAGCTATAAAAATTGTGGGTTTTTTTTTTGTAATTAAGACATGTTAACTCACTTTTGCAGCTTGAATAAGAATATTGATTGTTATTGAGTATTTTTTTCTTTACCAAAATACTAGAAAATTAAAAAAATGTTTAAAGAGATTGAATATAGAGCCAATACACATTGCATACAACTTCATATAGCCCTTTAGTTCACATTGTATCACAGAAAATGTTCTCTTTTACAGAATCCCTCGATGGGAAAGAAATTAAAGAAATGGAAAGACATTTCTTAATGAATTGGAAAGCCTCCAAAGCTGCCAGGAAAAAAAGCAATGAAAGAATGACAGATGAACGTGCAGCCTATGTACAATTTTGTAAGCAAACTAATCATTTACTTCATGCTGATTTAAAACTTATGGAAATCATTAAATAGCAGCTAAAAGTAACTATACTAAGAATTGTGTGTAAGAAACTTGTACCAGTGATGGGTCCAAAAGACACAAGTAGAAATTTAGCTTTTCCAATATAAAATTTAATTGTAGTACTGGTTCATGTGGAGGTTTTTTCCTCTCATCCCAATCTCCCGGAATTATGGAAGAGGGTAGCTAGTACATTTTGGGTGTGTAAGTACTCACATTTACTTTCCATATTTAAAAAACATTGGGCATTCTAGAATAAATATGTATAAAATCCATCAGACTTTTAAAATCTATTTGTTGATACTTATTTGATCTGTGTGTATTGCCAGTCCTTTTAAAGGCCTTTACAAAAACACATGTTTAGCAGAAGTCTAAGTTTTAAACTTGGAAAAAAAAAATTGTCTGGGAAATAAATAAGCCTTAAACCCTTTTTGGGGTTTAAAGGCAACATGTTCTTCAAGTGGGAAAACAAATTAGTTTTGAAACGCAGGCAAAACCTGAGCTAAATATTGAGGTTTTTTAAACATGGTGGGGAGATGGTGGTTGTTACAGGGTTGACTGCAGGTTAAAATATAAATGACTAAACAGCATGTCTTGTCATCTTGCAGAATTTGGATCCAAATTTGAAATTACTCAAAATGGTCTGAATGACCATAGTTCTAAAATAAAATTGGTGGCAGTTACACTGTTGCTATCAGAAGATAAATTAATATGTTATTTTTGAAGATATGAAGGCTGATGCTCTGCCTGCCAGCACCAGCCCTAAAATAGTTGGAGGCTCAGTGTTTGGAAGACATATGTAAATGGCAATGGTTCTAAAATGGTCTTCTGAATAACTACTGATGTAAGGAGGTGCTATGTAATTGAATTTACTGCCTTTCAAATAACTCTGCCTAAATGGGAATACCTGTTTTAATATTCACCTTCATCAGTGTTTGCAGCATATTCCATAATGCTATTTAAAAGTTTTCCATTCTCAATTACCAAATTTGAGGTATTTTATATTAAGGTTTATTACACGGTTTTCTATAGTGAGATATATTTTTACCTGTGATCAATCACACTAATATTAAATAGATAGAGTTTGACTTGGGATATTAAATTAATCCTTTTTTCTTCTGTTTTCTGCAGCTGACTCTGAAACACCCTCTCCCACTCTTCCTTTTCACCACATTCACTCTGTGAAAGAAAAAGCAAATTTTTCAGAGGTGTCTCACAAGCAGAAAGTTGAAAGAAAACCTCTGCCAAGAATCCGTGAAAGAAGAAATCAAATGGAAAGTCAGGTGTGTTCCTCAAACATCTTCCTTTCAGTTATGTTGATTATTGCTTGTACAACTCTTGCTGAATCAGTTGGAAAATGAGTATAGGAAGGTAGAATTTAATCTGAAATAATTTTTTTAACCATATTATATTTGTCTTCATTTCTTTGAAAAACAGGATAATAGATTTCAGTTTCTGGTTATAAATCAGTAGACTAGCCAATAGGAGTAACTTTAGTGTTACTAGTTTCTGTCATATGCATTTAATTGTAGTCATTTTCCACAAAGGTAAAATATTATCGAAGCTAATTCTTAGAAGTAATTTAAGGTGTCAGCACCATTGGTGAAGGGTGATCCTGTGCCTGGAGTCATCTGCAGAAGGAGAAATTATCACTTTTCATCATTACAGCTTACTTCCAACAGCCATGCTCCAGTTTCACCTGTAGTAATAGTATAGTTAAGTATTTGTGATCTGATATCATTCCTTCCAGATTTTTAATGCTATTTTTAACCTAACAGTTTTATTATTTATTGGCTGAACTATTCAACAAAAAAAAATCATCATTTATACAATGCTGTGGATAAAATAAATAAATGCATGCAACTGACACAGGTATTCTTTTGTAACTAAATTACTAAATGTAGTGCTCTATTTTACATTCAAGTTAGAATTTATTAATATGTTTGATAATTTAACTGAGCAACATTTAATGCTATTTTATTTTTGACAGCTTACCACTTTCCATTCCATCAGTTTTGTTCCTTCTGATTATTTGTTCTGATTAAAAATAGCTGCCTTTGCCTTGAGAAGAGAAGAATTGCAAATCACAAAGCTGCTCTCGTTCCAATAATTTTTGTTCATCACATGACAATGGATATATTCTGGCCTAAAAAGAAACTGAACTTGACATATATGTGTTCTTGAATCTTTTCTCATGCTGCAAAAAGCACAAAGCAGTGGAGCAGTTAAAAACAAGAACTGCAGGAACAATGTACTAGTTATTATAAAAAGTACACTATAGTAGTACTCTATTATTTTCCAGTGAATAGTCCAGGCTTTTGAAATTTAGAGGGATACAGACTAATACTCAAGCCATTTAAATATAATTGGGGTTTTTTAAATTCTATTGTAAGATGGGTTTGTCCACATGCTCAGTGTTCTGTCAGCTTGCATGTCATCTTTATTAGCATCCTGTCTTTTGGGCCAGGCTGAGTAAAACTGTGCTTTCCATTTACCTTTCCCCTTAGTCTTAAAAAAGGATGGAACATGCATGTACAACAGCTTTTCTCCTGTAAGACCTTCTGCTATTCCCTTTGAGACAAAGCATTCTGATTCTGCTTTACAATGCTAAAAGGCTGTCCAACTGTTGAGCTTCTTTGATTGGCAAAAATTTTCTCAGTATTAAAAAGCTGGAATACAATCCTGGCTCCTTTTTGACCCTAGAAAGGCAAAGAGTGCATCTTCCATACTTGATTGAAATAAAATGTCTATATTTTTATTAATTTACATTTATAAATGAAACTATTTGAGTGGGTGGGGTTTTTTTTTTAACTGTTAGTCTAGAAGATTTTAGTCTGATTTCATAGAAAGGTTAGAAGAAACTGCAGTCAGATGACATGAATTTATATTTTCTAAAAACTTTTCAGTGGGACTTTTAGATGCTGAATGTTGCTTTACCTTACAATTTCATGTGTAATCACTGATTCTGTGATGTATTCTAATCTTGTTATTAGAGGAATTCTATAGAAACCAGAGAGTCTTGGGAGTTTAAAGGTTTGTGAATTCTTTAGAATGTTTATAGGAAAAAACTCCAAAACCTAAAAAAATATAAATATTCATTCTCAGAGTTTATGCAGATATGAAAAAATGACAAATCATAGTATTCCCTTGCCAGATCCAGTAATTAGGGATATACATGAATGTGCCCACAAGTAAAGGAAGGAAATTTTGTCAAACTGAACAAATACCTATATTGTTTAATTGAAATTCAGTATTGGACCAAAGAAATTAGTGAATTTTAATCCTACCCTCTGTGTTAGTCAAATAAATTATTCCAGCAGATGTTTCCTCTTTCCCTATACATGCTAGGTGATGTTTGACCTTGGCAACTGAAAAACAGGCATTAAATACCTTATTAACCTACATCTAAGATCCACTGAGGATTGCATACAGCTTGAACAATGAAAAAAGCCATTTATTACTAGATTACTGAAATATGTCATTAATATTTCTTTTTTATGATATAAAAACAATAGCAATTTTATAATGGATTTTAAGTTAGTTTTGGACTTTCAGAGAAAATTATGGATATTGGCAGGAAGTAATTAAAAGAAACCAAATCACTTAACTATTTTAAAGATACCTAATACCTTCCAATGGGATACACCATTATTAGTTTTCCCTGAGTAGAGAAGTTGTTGAAATTTTGATGTTGTAAACTTAATCTGTAACTAGCAGTTTCTGCCCACATTGCCTTACTCATGGAATTAAATATTGTGGTAGGTATTTGTAGCAATTCAAAATGTGGTGGGAAAGTCACCTTTTGTCTCTCCAGCATATGTTATGGGATTAGCAATATGGAAATATTTTTAAATGATGTAGTCAGCATGTAATAAATATTTGTGCCAACTAGTCATAAGCCACTCTGCTGCCACTCTGCATATACTGTACAGTTCAAGTTCTAGTCCAAATGGAAGGAACTTGCTGTGAACAGTGCTCATTCTCCCTCATCTTAGGCAGGTGCTTGTATCAACATTGTATTTATTTAGTTAAATATTTATAAATGCCTTGAGCTGTGGTGATTTGTGTGGTCTGAAATCTACATAGGATAATCTATATTCGATAACAGGTAAGACTGTACGTGTTCTGTAGATATACTGGGCTTTTGTTCATATGAATCCAGCTAACATTATAATAAATAGAATTATTAAGGCCTGTTTTATGGGACAGTTTTTGGGGGAGAGATGATACTGAGACTATAATGATATATACCCAAAACATAAGCTTTGCAATCGTACACTTATTTCACATTACAGAATATAGTTCTCTTATTTGAGAGGGAGGTGGGGGAAATAGGTTACCTCTGGCTAACCTAAATCTTGTTATCTTACTGAATGTCAATTTCAGCAAACATCTGAAAATTCAAAAATAGAAAATATCCTTGGCCTTGGCTCCAGGAAGAAAAATACAGATTTAAGATACAAACCAGTGCAGTTTTAGCTGCACACCCTTGAGTTGGTTTTAGCAGCTGAAGAGCTTACAAGTACTCCAAATGTATTCAGAATTAGATGCATTAAATACTTAGAGATACCAGGTGGAGCACTTTGCCAGAGCCGAGAGCGTGTTTAGAACAGACATGGAGTGCCTTTTCCAGCAATCCATCTCCCTGCCTTTCCTTGGTGATTGTGTTGAAGGAAAAATGTAAACATCTCCTTAGTGAGGTCTAGAAAATATCAATCAGCGTCTAGTGGTGAAGCCTGTGGAAGAGAAATCTAAGGAATTTACTTGGCATTGAATTATTCAGCCATGACATAGGATATGAAAGGAGTCATCACAATGCTAGATAAAGTGTAAGAATAAAGAGATAAAGTGAAGTTCTGAAATTAAATAGTGTTGCTGAAGCAGAGCCATTTGAATGAAGGTCAGGTATTAGCAGTTTCTGGTTACTGTGGCCCATATAAGGTCCCAGCAGGCAATTCAGCCAGTTTAGTGGTTGGTTCCCTTATTTTTTCTGGAGAATATGCACTACCTGTAAGTGCTGTTGCAGGACCATAATTAACATTACAGTAATTTGTACCCTAGTGGTATTTTCAGCCTTGCTGAATATGGTGCTGGATGATTCTCCCCATGATCACTTATACTCTGTTCAGAAGGAAAAATATAACCATCATCACAAACATACAAGATGATATACAAATGGCATTGTCTTTTATCTAAACTTCTTTCAGTAGTGTCATTTAACAAAAAAAAAAAAAA
>VZRN01002202.1:534801-586020 GCA_013397935.1 Dasyornis broadbenti
AAAAAAAAAAAAAAGTAGGTCTAATCTTTGCCAAATCTGTAGTACTTAACACTGCCACATCATCCAATGTCTTAGAAGCAGTGATAAAAGGCATCCCTTTTTGCCCATGCTCTGCCTCCCAACTCCAGTTCTCTGTGCTGCTGCCTGTGCCCAAAGCTGAGAAGGAGTAAAGATCTAAACCACACTAACAGAACATGTGCACTGATAGACCCCCTGTGCCCTTGAAAAGAATAAATTATTTTCAAAGTGCGGAGAGAGAGCACATCTGCTGGTGAGCAGATTGCCAGCTACACCACGCGTACTCCTACATGTCTGGCTGACCAGATAGAGGATAGACACATTCTTGACTGTAAGTCTGGCAGGAGCTCATTTGCTTGCAATAGTCTGCTCCCTCTTCCAGGAGATACGAGCTATTTCCTAGACATTTAGAAGACCAAATGGCACATGCAACTTGTCAGCCAGTAGGTGGTCAACAACTTACCGGGACACATCTGGAGCTGCAGGCTGTCAGACGCTCTCAAGAACATTGAAACCCGGACTGTTTGAAACCTTCTACACAGAATACATGAATATTTAGAATCCTTTAGGTTGGAAGATCATCGAGTCCAAATGTAAGCCAGTAAGATTTTAAACAAAATGCAGAATGAGAGAGGACTACTTAGTGATTTTAGAATGAGTTGTATCTTGTAACTGGCTCTATCAAAATTGTATCAGGAATTAAATACTATTTTAGGTTGGTAAACAAAAAGCAAACTTAGATCTTTGCATATCTGTTTTTCAGGTGTTATGTGTTCATCCTGATAGTTACTAGATAAATGAAATATTCAGTATGAAGTGTTTATTTTTTTCCTATCCTTAGATCTTTGTTGTCAGTACTTTTAGACTACTGTTGAGATAAAATCTCAAAACTTCATAACATTTTTGGTCTGCTGCATTAGCATTGCACATTTTTTATTGTGTAACTAACTGACAAAATTATAAAAATCACTTTAATAGCACAAATATGAATCTAATTAACAAAGTAAAGAAATAATCCTGTGTTTTCAGGTTTTTAAAATACATACCTTATGGTAGCTTTAAAAAGTATTTTGAGGTTAAAATAAAGACTGCTGCTTGAATAGGAATATATAAATAAATTCTGTAATTTCAGTATAACTATTGAAGTCAGTTGCAATAATCTAATTTACTGCAATGATATAAACACTGTTTCAATATTTGCCTTCCTGTATCCAGTCACACATTGTGTAGGCACACTTTCCTCTCTGAAAAGTTTAAAGCAGCTGCTTTAATAAAAGTGAGGTGAAAACACAGTCACTGTGCCCTCATCTAGCAAGGTGAGCTACTACATGTTGGAGGACAGCATTGCAACCACTAATTCCTTAGTAGCAGCTATACCTCCTCAAATTCGCTTCCAACAGCTTAGGATGTATCCTATCCAGTTGCAAAGACTTGGATATCAGATTTGCTGTAGTGGTTCCTAAATTAGTCATCATCTACTGTTGATAGTATTTCTCCCCACCAAAACCTGTTCCTAGGACCTAAGAGATGTGAGACCAGTCCTTACGAGTAAAGACTCTGATGCTTTTAGAGCTTCCGCAATACTGTTGGTGTATTAGAAGTACCAAAAGAAAAAAGAAAAGACATCACTGTCTGAGTACTTCCCCTTGGTACAGCTCCTACCATAATCAGAATATATGTAAATACATAGTGTTTGAGTTACCAATCTAAAGTTCATATTTGAACTTAAAATCCATAACCAATGAAAAAGTCCCATTTTTCTTAAATATCACATTAAAAACAGAGCAAGGTGTAATTTAATTTAATGCTGTGTTATTTTGTTATATATGCAGGTATGAAGCAGTACACTGCACTGCCTGTGGTGCAGCTATAAAAGCTATACAATTCAAAAGTTCTGAGATGGGGCAGAAAGGGAAAAAATAGCCAGAAAATTGTCAATGCCCACTGATTTTTCAAAATGAGGATTCAGACATGGGATCTGTTAATATGGGATAGTATGTGATTGTATTCAGAGTGTAACTGGTAAAACTAAGTGCATCTGAAAGGCTCTCTTCCCTGTTTTCCTTACAACTTTTTGTCTCAGTGTGGTGTGCAAAGTAGTTATCCTGACTAACAGAGCTCTGAGGCAAAATGATTAATTATTTGAACTTGCTTATTTACAGTCACAAAATGATAAATGTTATACATTGTAACTGAAAACAATACTTTTTAGTCTACTGGGGGAAAAAAAAACCTGTGAAAATATATTTTAAGTCACTTGGCCTTGAAGAATTCTAGGAATTCACTGTTAAAAAAGTTGTATTTGAACCTTACCTCTTCAATCAAACACTGTAACCAGAAACTACAAAAATGACTGACTATATCTTTCTGTTCTCTTAATTCTGAGCAGAATTAATTGCATCAAAACCAAGATAAATCCAAGCCAGCTGGGAAATGATCCATGTAATAGACTAATACTTTAAATCAAAAAGAGTTTTGATTCAATAAGCTTTTCCTTTCTTGGAGAGTTAACATGTTAGACTGCCATAGTAATCACTGATTACATGTCCAATAAAGTCAGGTATAATCAGTTACACATAGTTTGTAGGAAAATGTTTTGAAATAAAAGACTGAATCTTATCTGTCTTAATTTATGTGAGAAATTGCTTCAATCAATTATTACTAATATTTTGTTCCTTATGGGACTTGAAAATTAAAAGTATTTGATACACATTTATGTGGAAAAAAGTTAACACCATTTTTGTCCATGGAAAAAGTCGGTCAGTTTTGTAATAAAAGAATGTACAATACCCCAAATGGACAGATTCTGTCAATTCAGAATAGTCTGGTTCCAGGTTTGGCACTGGGAAGAAAAACAAAAGGGTTTTCACTGCAACAGCCACTAACCTTGCAATAGGTAAAGATCCTTTTTTTTTCTCATCAGCAACATTTGATAGCACTGCTTATAATTTTTGTAGAAATGTTGAGTGTTCCTGAGAAGCATTAATGACAACAGAAGCAATAGGTGTGATTGGGACATGAAGATCTCACCTGTCTTCTCTGATCTCTCTGATGTAGGTTGAGGAGAAATCTGAAGGCAGAAGTAATTTGAATTCTAAAAGCCAGAAGTTACAGGATGTGAAGATTTAACCAGTATTGTTTTTTTTTTTCCCCCCTCAAAGCTTACAAAGAAAGATGCTGGTGTCTCCACGGATATGTTATCTGTGTCTTTTTAATCTCAAAACCAGATAAAATTAAGTGTGTTGAACTTAACACTGCTTTCTAAGAACATTCAAAAGAATAAGGGGACTGCCTTTTTATTTAGAAGCAATGCTTTGTCTCAAAAGCATGTAAAAACATAAGCACATGCTAGGCTAAACTGCTTGTCTAATTCTTAAACTTCCTCAAGAAATTAACTTTTTTTAGCCAGTGTCTTACCTAGCAGCTTCTTCTTCCCCTATATGTTACTCAGTAATTGTGCAGAGGCTTGTTCACTGTAGAGTCATGGAGGCATTAAGGTTGAAAAAGACCTCTAAGATCATGCAGTCCAACTGGTAACCTAACATGCCATATTCTCCATAAACCATGTCCCCAGACATTTTTACACATTTTTTTAACACTTCCGGGGATGCTGATTCCACCACTTCCCTGGGCAGCCTATTCCAGTGCTTGACCACCCTTCTAGCAAAGGATGTTTTCTCAACACCCATTCTAAACCTTCCCTGGTGCAACTTCAGGCCATTTTCTCTTGTCCTGTCACTTGTTACTTCACAGAAAAGGCCAGCCCCCACCTGTCTACAACCTCCTTTCAGGTGGTAAGGTTCCTGAGGCTCCTTTTCTCCAGATTAAATGTCTCCAGTTACCTCAGATGCTCCATCAGACTGGTGCTCCAGACCCTTCACCAGCTTCATTGCTATCCTGTGGGCACATTCCAGTATTTCAAATGCCTTTTAAAACTACATAAAATGGCCCAAAACTGATCACAGGACTCGAGGTGCAGCCTCACCAGTGCTGAGTACAGGGGGGCAATCGCTGCCTTGGTCCTGCTGGCCACACTATTGCTGATACAAGTCAGGATGCTATTGGCTTTCTTGGCACATGGCTGGCTCATGTTCAGCACACTGTCAGGTCAGCCCCAGGTTCTTTTCCATCGAGCATCTTTCTAGCCACTCTGCCACCAACCTGTAGTGCTGCCTGGGGTTGTTGTGAGCCAAGTATAGGATCCAGCACTTGTTGAACCTCATACCACTGGTTTTTCACTTTAAGCAGAAATATGCTATTAGCACATGATTTTTGAGATCTGCAGTCCTGAAAAATAATTTCCATAATTTAGATTTTTCAAGTTCTGGTGAATAATATGGAATAGTTAGCAGAGAAGGCACAAGAAGATTAATGATGTCTGTGCTGATTAATTTTTGGATTGGGAGTATTTTTCATTAATTTAAGTTCAAATTCTGTTTGTTTGGCTGCTTTGCACTAGTTTGAGTAAGTAAATAAATACTTGAGACTTCTGATATAGAAAAATTCCAAACCTACAGGTAAGGTAAGGAAAGGAAAGCCCAGATTACAAATTGCCTCTGGAAAAAAAAAACCTTTCCTAATGCAGTTTCTCTGTGTGAATGGCAGCTCAGCATCTTGTGCTTACAGCCCCCTCTGAAATAAGAAAGGAATTTTTCCTCAATAAGGAAATCAGGATCTGTCTTTTTGCATGGAATGTTTTGTGTATTTTGTTATCAGTTATAATTTGATACAGATGATTAAAATATATTTAACTCCTGCATGCATTCTCCCCTTAAATAACAAGATCTTCATCTACAATTTAAAGAACGAGATTTCC
Organism: Dasyornis broadbenti; assembly: GCA_013397935.1. NCBI lineage: Eukaryota > Metazoa > Chordata > Aves > Passeriformes > Dasyornithidae > Dasyornis > Dasyornis broadbenti. Next base: position 539,636 of record VZRN01002202.1, read on the forward strand.
AAAGCTAAGGTGGTAAATGAGTGGTACCGTAACTCTGAGGTGTCAGTGCTTCTGTCATGGCTTAACTCTTGCCAGCGGCCAAGCCCCACACAACTGGTTGCTCACTCCTGCCATTGGGCTTGGGAAAAGAAACGGAAGGGTAAAAGCTGGAAAACTCATGGGTTGATATAACGACAGTTGAAGAGGGAAAGCAAAATCCACACATGCAAACAAAGCAAACCAAGGAATTTAGTCACCACTTCCCATGGACAGGCATTTGTTCAGCCATTTTCAGGAAAGCAGTGGCTCATCGTGTGCTGTGGTTACTTGGGAAGGCAAATGCCAAATATCCAAATATCCCCCTGCTTCCTCCTTCTTCCCCCCATTTCAGATACTGAGCATGATGTCATATGTTATGGGACATCCCTTTGGTCAGCTGGAGTCACCTGTCCTAACTTCCCATGTTGTCAGTTCCCATGTTCCCAGTCTCCTTGCCAGCATGGCAGTATGAAAAGCAGAGAAAGCCTTGTCTCTGTGTTAGCACTGCTCAGCAATAACAAAAACATCTCTGTATTATCAACACTGTGTTCAGCAGTAATCCAAAATACAGTCCCGTACCAGCCACTGTGAAAAAAATTAACTATACACCAGCCCAAACCAGCATATAAAGCTGGTGAGTCATTTGCCTTCAGAATCAGAACATTCCAAACACTAAATAAAGCTCAGATGTGTAGCTGTTGCTGTTAGTCCTTTACTGAAATGAGTACTAATCGAGAATGATACTTCTTGTTCTAGCTGTAGTCATCAATGACAGTCAGGTCAAGAAAGGCAGAAAAGCACATGTTAAAAAAAGAAGAAAAAAATAAAAGAAAAAAAAAGTTGATTCTTGTTTAAGCAATTTCCAAAGAAGGATGTCAATAGTCTTGGTGAGCATGTTCACAGTGTCAGCTGTTAATTGCTGACTCAATGCAGCACATTAGGAAGTCACCTCCTGATCTCTATGTCAAGGTGTTATCTTTGCATCTTACACTTCCCTCTGCCTTACACACACCCATTTAAAACTGTTTAATGGATTGTTAGTATTTCTCCATGTGGGTTATGCTGTGTAAGCCATCTAGAGCATGGCTTATTTTTCATAGGTTCAGAGTATTTCTGGATTAAAGCTTTTACTTTCTTGTGCAAAAAACATTGAAGACCTGAATGAATTGCTCCCAATACAACATGCGCCATGAGGTTTCACACAGAGAATCTTACAGCCAAGCAACTCATGTCTAGCTAATCCAAACCCCTAACAAAGTCTTCCCCTGGTAAAACAGAAAAGTGGGTCTCGCTCTCTGGATCTACTGTCCCTCTCACTTTTTATATTCTTGGCTTGGCTTCATCCCAGCTGCATACATCTTCAGGCCCATTCTCTGGCCTGGGCTAAAGTCTTAAGTCTGCAATTCGCTTTGAGTGCAATCATCCATGCTGTCATCTGACACATAAATATTCACACTTCTCCAGCTCCAGCAGCAAGACCTGTTGTGCTCCCACTGCTTATTCACGCTGGCTACAACACCATGCTTCTCACATGGCTGCTATCAGAAGGACAACTGGGAGCCAGACCTCCTGGCGTTCTCATCCTTCACCCTGGTTTTCCTTTCTCTTTTCTTACACTGAGAACAACCAAATTAGTAAAGACCCTTTCATACTGAACATATTCCTACAATGGAATAGTTTAGAAGTATTTTTTTTAAATATGCATGGGTAATGAAATGGAATTATGGTGGGATCTCAGTATCACTAAATCCCTTGATACTATGGTCTAACACTTACACACACACACCCACACACACCCCCACCCCAGAATGGAGCTCTTCTGATACACATTTTAAATATGTTTTAAAGTAATAATTCCTGAGAAAATGCTATAGAAAGTATATTGATACACAGTAATATGGAAAATTTAACATAAATGTGAATAATGCTATGGTTATACAGTACGCTAACAACATGGCATTTGAAACAAGGAGGGGAAAGTATTTAATTGGAAATCTTTAAAATATGTGTTTGACTTTGGAATCCATTATGAAATGCTGAGATTTCCCCAAGAAGAAAAAGTTGTGAACTGCAACTTATTTATATTCTCCTGTGGCTGTGTCCTGCCTTTGATTTACTCCTAGAGTACAGCTGGAATCTGTGGGACCTAACACAATCTGTGTGTGGCTTGCTGCTGGAATTGTTTTACTCAGACGAGCAATGTTTCTGCTGGTCTCCGTCAGAAGAACCAGTAACTGCTGCACCATGCCACCAGGCAAGCACACTTGAGAAATCCTTATACAGAAATAGGAATGGGAGAAAATGAACAAATTGGAAATAAATACCCTGACTGTTCATGCTGAATTGTAGCCATAAAACCAGAAAATAATTTGACATGAAGGGAGCAGAGTGTACCTGGAAAGACATCACTCTGTCCCTGGTAGAACTTACCTAAATCACACTGGAAATCTGGCTCTTCTGTGACTCTGGCATATCTCAGATTTTAGATATACCGTGGAAGGTAAGGCAGGAAAAGTAATTCTCAGTCATTTGTCTGGGAAAAAAAGAAGAAGAAACAGCTGCACCAGCTTGTTACAGCTTTAGACTTAAATTGTGGGTTGATACGAGAAAATAATCACTGGATGTCTTTATGATTATAACAGAGGAGGTGGCATCTGATGGGAGAAAGTCTTGATGGAGCAAAGAACAACTATTTCTAAATTTATATCTATTTGGGGTTTTTAAAATCTCTCTAAAGTACCCCTTTTTTGGTAACAGGGCTAGCAGTCAGAGTAGTCTCTTCAAACCCTGCTCACAAATCTCACTGTGCAATCTCCCTAATCACACTCTGCAGCAAGCTGGATTTGGTGTTGTCTAAAGATGGTAATGGGAGTTCCATCATCACGTCTCTTCCAACTCTTTCCACTGGATTTCCTGCACTGAGGCAGAGCTCTGTGTACTGTGTGCAACTCTGAAAAAATATTGTGTCATTAATCCCATCAGAGCAGAGAAGGGCACAGCACTCACAATCTGCTAATTTAGGGTGGCTGGGAAGTCTCAGGGCAGCTGAGACACCTGCTGTTAATTTCTTTGTCAGTGACATAATTGAGTGTCCCATGGCCTAGTGAGAAGTCCTCTCTGAGTAGGCACTTCTTAGGTGGACAGACTTCGGAAACCTCCTTGGGGTGTGGGAGAGCTGATCTCCAGGCTTGTGTGCTTGTCCCAGTCTGTGAGTGTTTGGCACTCACAGGATGACAAAGGAGCCCCAGTGGAAATGAAGCTGGAAGGCAAGTCTCCCTGCTCACCAGGGAGTCTGGGATCAGTTCTTCCACATCACACCACAGTATCAGAGTGTTTTCAGTACAAGCTTGAGGATATATTCAAGAACTGCTTGTTTGAGCCCCAGAGGCCGACTGAGCAGAGGGGTGTCTGTCAAGTGAATTTTTTAAGAGGTTTTGGCTGTCGAAAGGATTCAGCAATGCTCATTTAAGCTGGAGGCAGCCCTCGGAACCTTGGCGCCAAAACGCGGCTTAGCAGAGCTGCTTGGAGATGCCTCCACTGTCCTCCAGAGAACAAGTGTCCTCCTTCTTTTGCACCCTGGACGCCAAAGTATGGTGTCTGGTGCCGGTGAAGTCCATCGTCACGGCCATGTACATACTGACAAGAGTAGCTTTTGTCAGACTAGCTTCTGGTGGCTGAAGGGAAACCCCAATCGAGGCTGCCAGCACCAAGCAAAGGTAAACGTCGAGGCACGGTTTCAGTACTTAAATTCACAGATTAATTTAAGTACTTAACTTAGAATTTAGTGCTTAAATTCAGTACTTAATTCAGAACTTTTAGAGCAGCTCGACAGCATTCCTTGTCGCCCGGGCTGGCGGGGGGAGCCCGGCGCAGGCGGCTCCTCGGGGCTATGGATGCCAGCGCGAGGGCAGAAAGGGGCAGCGGGGCCTCGGCGGGGCGGTGGGGCCGGGCAGGGCAGGGGTCCCGCCCGCGGGGAGCTCCCGCCCGTCCCCGTCAGCGCGGCGCTTGTGGAATTCTTGGGCTGGAGCGTTTGGCTGGGCCGGGCCGGGCCGGCGGCTGCGGCGGTCGCTGTGCTGGCGCTGCCGGGTCAGGCCGGGGCTGAAGGCAGGTGTCCTGCTCCCCCTGCGCCGGCCCCGCCCGCGCCTGGCCTTCACCGGGCTCGTCCCTTCCCGGGACTTCCAATTATCGCTAAAGTTTAAGTCCTTAATTTTCTTGGCTGCAAACCCGGTAACGAATCTCTCAGACTTTGTTTTTCCACTGCTCCCGAGGCTTGATTTATTGTGTCTCTGTTATCGCACAATCGGGCTTCGTTCAAAATGTTATTCTGGGCTAATTCCATACCCCGGTATTTATTTTGACTGTCCCTTCTCATTAGCGTTACTGATTTTTAATCGCTCCCCGTTCCCTGTTAAATCCCCTCTCTGCCCGCCCGGGCTCGCCTCATCCCGTTCGCGTTTCCATCCCGTGCGGGTCGGTGCCCCGGAGCGGTGGCTGGGCAGCCACTACCCGCTCCCCCCGCGGCTGCGGGACAGAGCCTCGCCCGGGGGAACCCGCTCCGCCCCGGGAACATCCGCGAGCCGGAGATGCGGCGGCGGAGCGGAGAGAAAGGGCTTGTTTTTAACAGGGCATCGCCCGAGCTCCCAGCCCAGCGATTAAATTTCTCTCCTCCAGCAAAACCGTTACTTTATCCTAAGAAAAACAGCGCAAGCGGGGCTAGCGGCGGCGGGACCCGCACGGACCCGGGGCCGGGCGCGGGGGAGGGCGGGGGACGAGGGAGCGTGAGGCGATGCCGCCCCCGACAGCTCCGTGATTGATGACCCACCCGCCTGGGAAGGGGCGGTCGCTGTCGCCCGGGCTGGCGGGGGGAGCCCGGCGGCCAGGTGCGACCCAGCCCCGCCGCACCCACCGGCCGCGACGGCTTATAAACACCGGGGCCGGACGGGGCGCGACGCGACGGGACGGAGGCGTCGGGAGGGGCTGCGCCGGGCTGACCCCTCCGCATAGCGCAGGAACGGTAAGTTCATCCCCGGCCGGGCACCGCGGGGGCCCGGCAGGTCCCGGGCAGCCGGGTTCTCCCACCGGCATGCGGGACGGGAGCTCACAGCCGCCGCCGGCCGGCGGGGCCGTGAGTGCTGGTGCTGCCCCCGCACACCGACAAGTTCTTATTTCGCTGCTCCGGAGAAAGGATTTTCGTTACCCGATACCGGAGTTAAACAGAGGGCAAGGTCTGTTTAAAGCCGATGCGAAATAATTCAGATTCACTGTATTTTTCCCCCCTAAGAAGCAACGGAAAAGTTTATCTAAGGTTTCCACCTGTTTGTTTTCAGTTTGTGTGCTCTGCTCTGGCGTTTTCCTTCTTTTCCTTGTCTGTGTGGGCAGGTTGCGCCATCGCTGTTTCATTCACACAGAATGTATGACTAAAATAAATATTGTGCTGAGTTTTTTTAGTAAAAGATATCAAACCAATCATGTCTTTGTAGTGTCATATAAAACCACAAATGCATCTGCACGTGTTAGAAATACGGCACTAGAAGTGACTTAGAAACAACATAAATACTTAAACTTACTTTCACAGCCCTGTTTCCAACTCTCTCAGCATATCAGGTGGCAAGTGGGTGTTTGCAAAAATTACTGTGATTATTTTAAAAACTAAACCTCTTTCTTGTGAGATTTTAAAAGGAAAATAACTATTGCCCAGAGGCTTTTTATTTACTTTAGTTTTTAGAAGCATATTTTGGACTATGAGGTTTGGGTGACGCCTGGGTTTACAGCACCTGGAATGTGTGTCCTGATTACTCTGAGGAGAAGAGGAATGCTGCCCAGTCCCAATGTACAACAGAAGTGATCCTGGCCTTGGATCCAGGAACCCCCATGGTTTGGCTACACCTATGTACATACCTGCAGCAGATACTTTGTTTCTGTCTAGCAGATTTTCCCAGGCCATTTGCTGTTTGCAGTTGATGGGAAATTTGACAGTGGAGAAATTTAACTCAGAGTGAAATCACTCATTTCCACAGCTGTACATTTTTTCCATAGGCCCAGGATTTCATCTCATATAGATGTGAAGCTCCTAAACCAGAAACTCCTACTTCCAGGAGCACCCAAGAGATGAGGTTTTTAGGTATGTGCATTACTATGTACTGTATGTCACTAGAACTCATTCCATTTCTAAATCTGGTTATACACCAGCATGGCAAAATCAAAACTATGTGCAAACCAGCTCTAGTCCTTTATTTCAGTAGAGGAGTAGGTATTTTTACTAACCCAGTCTGTCTGTATCCTTGGGTAATCCAGACTTGTCCATTAATTGGGGAAGATTTCCTCCTACCAGTGGGATTTTGATGGGATGGTGGATGAGAAATCCTACTGCAAAACATAAACTGATAGATTCTTCTGCCAGTTTTCATGACGGTCTTAATGACTGTCTTGATGTCATCTCTGCTGTGATAATTTTTTTTTAAACTAAAATACATCCACATCTGACTGTACCTTGACACAATGAGAAAACACCAAGAGAAGAGCACATAGGAATGTTTTTTATTTTAAGTTAGAGGCACTAGCGAATTTAAGGACAATTTTTCAGGCTTCACTCAAGACAAGCTCATGAAGTCTTAATGTAAATTTTATTTTATATTGATCATAAATACCACAATAAAAAAGAATAGTGAGATTTTTTTTTCCTTTGGTTTAGAGCTATAATGTGCACAGAATATTTCACAAATAATTTCAGTCTAACCTGTACTGCTACTGAAGTGAACATTACATGATAAAACCTTGTGAGCCAGAGTAATAGAAAATTAATCACAATTAATCAGCCAAAATAATAGCAACAAAAATGTCTTCTAAACACCATCAAATTATAGCATTGCAAAAAGCATTATTTAGAAACTTTTCCTTGTCTTTGATAGAAATCTTTGACTTCAGTGTGTGCTTGAAACGCTTTGCAAAATCAAGAGCTAATTCTTGTGAATTTAGATATTCAGTCATTTATGTGCATCAATTTTATTTAAATTTTTAATTATGCAGTATTTGGATGAAATTAAAAGCTTTAATAACTTGTTCCTGCCCTTGTCTAGCCAGGCTGTCACAGGAACAGACACTCCTAACACGTGAAAGCCAGGATCTGGGACATCTAGAAGGGCTGCTTTGCTAAGGACAATAGGATCAGGTATTATTTCATCTAAGAAGTGCTGCACTTTGGGGAATATTGATTGAATTGCATTTTTCTGTAGAACTGCATGAATTAAAGAATTGTGAGTTGTATTACAGGCAGAGATGACTGACTGGCTTTTCCAAAAGCTGGGAAAAGGCCTTGTGGTCACTGTTTCCAGCTTTTCTCAAAAGAACTTTTTTGATGTTGTTTTCAAAAGGTTATTTTGCCCCTCAATGGCCAAAATACATCTTACAAAATTGTTTTAAATTTTGAAAATGTAGATGATAAAGGATAAGCATGGCATTTCTTTAGCAGTGTTAGGGGTAGGAGGACAGGAGAAGGCAATTCCTGATCCTTTAAAATTATGGACCAGGTTTTGTCCTTCAAAAACTGAGTCGGTGCTCTGTGGCTCCACTTACTGCTGCATCTGAAAAGGATATTTTTCCTTCCATAATCCAGGGAGGACTGATCACCTATTAGACTGTTAATAAAATGATTGCAGCTAAATAGGAAATATACTAGTAGTTTCACGTTCTAAATCATACAGAGACTGTGTTTTAGAAATTGCATTTAGCCTAATTTTTAGTTGATTGTAAATGGAAACCACTGTCGCAGTGCCTCTGGGCGGTGCCTGCTGGGTTTTCTTAGAAATCATCTCTGGGCTATGAGTGACTCAAAAAATTTGCTCTGTGTAATACTGTAAAAAAAATTAAATACTGATTGTTGTGAAGATTTTAACTTTTGTTCTGTACCCATGTGTGATGCTGAATTTGTAAGCAGTGAGTGGAAATGTAGCTCACACAGTCACACCCTGGCTTTTCCTAGCACAGGCAGCGCCCGTGGTTCTGACCTTCCTTGTTTTCAGAACGTGCTGGCTCCAGCTCAGCGCAGCATCTTACTTTAGAGATGCTCTTGTTGCTTGCAGGACACTCCCTGCCGGGGAAGTCACCGATGGACTGTGGACACTTAGCAGAGAGCAGCGAGACCTCCAGCCCCGGCGCAGAGCCCGATTCCCTGTTGCCTTCTGCCGGCAGCAATTCCTGCCTGCCCTTGGCGGCCGGGCCGCGGGCTGGGGCCCCTCCGGGCCGCCCCGCCGCCGCCAACGCCGCCCGGGAGCGCAGCCGGGTGCAGACCCTGCGCCATGCGTTCCTCGAGCTGCAGAAAACTCTGCCCTCGGTGCCGCCCGACACCAAGCTCTCCAAGCTGGACGTGCTCCTCCTGGCCACCACCTACATCGCACACCTCACCCGCAGCCTGCAGGATGAGGAAGAGTCACCGGGAGAGGGCTTGGGCACCCTCCGTGGGGATGGATACCTGCACCCTGTCAAGGTAGGAGAGCTGAGGAGCAGCTGCCACCTTCTGTGAGTGAGTGAGTGAGTACATTGGCCTTAGATAGGCAGATGAAACTAAAGATTTCAAGTTCCTGTACCTTGCCTAGAGGTAATACATGGAAATCCTTCCTGCACTAATAATTGAGCCTAAGTGTTAGGGGTCTGATGGAAATATCTTGGAGCTTTGTTCCTCCAGCTTCAGGGACTTTGCACCAAAATATCAAATCTAGTGTAGGTCTAAAGTTAGTGGGACTTGGTTTTTTGGAAGTGAAGGTAGAGGTCAGCACCAGAGGAGTACTTCATCTTCTTGGTCCCTGTGTGGAAACCTTGGTGATCCCCCCAGACCCATCAGATCTCGCTGTGGGGGTGTACGTGCTCAAGTGACACTGTCCAAAAGAAGTGATCCAGCCACGGCTGGGCCTGTTTTGGTTCTGCTGCCAAGGCAGCCCAGGGTGAACAGCGGAGTTAATTACCAGCCATGTGTTAATTTCATGAAAGTGTGTTCCTGAAGCATTTCTCTAGTTGGTATATGCTCTTCCCTTTGTCAAAAAAATCACAGCAATGCAGAGGAGATGAGAAAAGGGAACTGCTGTTGGAGAGGACCTTGGCTGGAAACTATTTCCAAATGCAGTGCTCACTGACTGATGGGGCTTAGACACTGCGGGGTATTTTCTTTGGCTCTGCTCGCAGGGAGTGAGTTAGAGCACTGGGGTGTTTTCTTTTCTTCTTTTTAATTTTTTTTTTATTTTAAGAGTCTGAATTCAGAATGATTTAATTAAGATTAATTTGTGAAGTAATCTCTAATTTCTATAAAGTGCCTAATTCATAGAGAGTTCCTTGTTCACAATGTTGGTTGCTGTATTTTACAGCATGATGTGAATGGAAGTTTCTGAGGCCATTTCAATGATTAGCAGACTCATAAAGAAAGCAAAACCTCTCTACCAATTAGAAGATGGCTATAATTTAAGCAAAAAGTACTGTGATGTATTTCAAAGTAAGCTCAAAATAGCTTCTGTTAGTTCCCTCAGAGGGAAAGGACGCAGGTCTCTTATGGTACTTCTTATCAGCTGCCAACTACTACTGGCTGAAAAATACTTGAGTAGTTATTACAGCAGTTAAATGATCCAGATGCACATTTCCCAGGCTACTGTAATAGAGCAATACTGGATTCACTTAAGCAATTATTTTTTTATGAATATATTTGATGGAAGTGTCACAGACAAATTCTACCATTTGCTTCAAAAACCGCAAAACGCAGGATATGAGACAAACTTTAGAGAGACTTTAACCACACTGATAGATTAAGCATAGTAAATGAAAATAGTAAGGAAAGTTAAGTATCCAAGTACAGTCATGTGTACACTGAAAAATATGGTTAATGACTTTAAACTCGGATGGTTTATCGGTAACAAACTCATAACACCACACTTGACATGAAATTACTGAATGAGATCGTACAGTCTTTCCAAGTGAGAATATGATGCTGCTTTAGGTCTTTGAACATAAGAGTTAAGGTTTATCTGCAGTATTATTAAGTGCCCCTTACCCACAGGAAAGGTGCCAGCCTGTTTCGAAAAGAGTCTGTAAAAAACTGCATTCTTTTGGAATAATGTGCTGGCTGCATTTCAGGTATTTTTGCATCCGATGCGTGTGACAAGTTATCTTTTCAAACATCCACCTCTCTAATACCGAACTGGGCACAACAAATGAGTTCCTCCCAATGCTTCCTCCCAAGAGCTGGCCAGGCACCCAGGTGCGACCACCTGCCCCACAGGGCTGCTTGCAGTGAGTAACCTGCTGAGGTTAAGAAATTCAAGCTGTCAGAATAAATATTTAACACCAATGTAATTGATGGTTCCAAAAATCTGTGAGTGGAAAGATGGATTGTCTCATCTGAAATAGCTGGAGCTGACAAGAACAAGAAGCTGTGAGTGCTGACGACTGCCAAGGTGCAAGTACATTTAATTCCCTTTAACTTACAGCCTTCAGCAGCAGTGTCTGCAGCAGTGCTGCAGGTTGGTGTTGTGGGGCCCAGCAATCAGGGATGAGTGTGCACATGGGACTGCAATCCCTGCAGGTGCAAGTGTATCCCTGTAGTATCCCTGGTGCCTTGAGAGCAAACGCTTTGTTTTATTTTACTAACAGAACATCTACGACACAATCTGTGCTAGGATGACCGGCCAGCACGGCCTGCTCCTGTCTGCTGGGGCACGGCAGGGTTGGGAGCTGTGCCTCATGATTAATTACCAAAGCAAATATCCAAGCAAAGTCTCCCTTACCAAGCTCCTTACATGTTCCAGCAAATGACAAAACAGGAACTGTTTGGTGATAGCAAGTTTCTTATTTTCTGGCATTGTGATTCCATCAACACCTAAAGCTTTGCTGAGAACTGCAGTCGGAGTGCAATGATCCCAGGTGTCTCAGTGCTGTGCTTGTCTCCTCTCTTGCAGAAGTGGCCCATGCGTTCCAGGTTGTACATTGGAGCCACGGGACAGTTTCTGACGCATTCGGCACAAGGAGACAGCGCAAACCATGGGGAAACATCAACATCTTCACAGATCTAACCTCCCTTCTTGCTTTAAAACAAAATGGTTATTTATTACACCTTATATATGTATATATTTAAGTTAAAAAATAGTACCTACAGACAAACTATAATTCCTGAAATGTTGTTTGTAGAGGAAAAGGAATTGATTCTTAAATGTAATTAACACCTCATTAAGTTAATGTGATGCATCATTGGTTTCTATCATTGCTGGGATCTGAATGGGGGGGGAGTGGGTGACTGCAGCCAGCAGCAAAGAACTGTCAGAAGAGTAAGTACCCATGTCCTTTCTGGGACCAGTGCTGTGAGAAAGAGAGGAGGAGGGGTGTGGTGGCCAAGTACAGGGCAAAACAGCCTTGGGTGAAAAGCAAAGGGCAAGGTTAAAAATAGCAACTATAATTCCACATCCAGCGCTTACAGCTGATGGCAGAAATCCCCCTGACTGCAGCTGTCAGGTCAGGGCTTCACCCATCGGATAATCCTACATGTTTGTAGCTATTGCTGGGAATGTGGATGCATGTTCATGGAGGAAAAACGTGCTAAGAGACCCGTCCCTCCTGCACAGAGCGCTGTGTGCTGGGCACTGCTTGTACCCACCTACAGGATTGTGCTGCATGGTGCGGGGCTCAGCCTGTGTTTGTTACCCCAGCACAACCACGTGTCTGCTCACCACACCACGGCTCATTTAATTTAAGGGGTTCACATGTTGGAGCAGATGAGCCCAAAGTGTTGGCTTGTTTGTAGCACACCTGTTCACTTAAACACCTTCTGTATTTAGGCAAGAAAAGCTGAAACTAAATGCACAAATGTCATCTGTTGTATCTGTTCTGTAAAACACTGTACTTCTCATATGGTTTGTTATTGCTGAGGTAAATATTCCATTAAATATTATTCAGTGAACATTATATACTTTGAGTTGCAAAAGGTGTTATCAGTTTCTCATTGTACATGATAATATTCTACATTTATAAATACTGTCTTCTTTCTGAAGGCTTCGTGGTTTAAACTTAAAAATTATGTTTAGGAAAAAAAATATTAACCAGAACAACTTTCATTTAAAAAAGCATGGTAAAATCTGGAGCTCTCCACTGCCTCAGCAACATTCTGAGCTTTTAACAAGATAATATACTCAGAAGAGAAAGAATTCAAGAAAGGTTTATTCCTTTAAATGTCATTGAAGGATTCTGACTGCTCATCCAGGAAGCAGTGGTTCAGTTGGACAGCAGGAAGAATTTCTTAAGGCTCTTACGCATTAGAATGGGCTGCCTAAGGAGGTGGTGGAGTTATCATTCCTGAAGATGTTCAAGAAAAGACGGGATATGTCACTTAGTGCCATGATCTAATTGACAAGGTGGTGATCAGTCAAAGGTGATCAGTAGTCTTTTCCAACCGAGTTGATTCTGTAAGCATGAAAAATGCTTTAGTAAGAACTGTTAAAAACATGGAAAGTTATGAATGGATGGCATGGAGAACACATCTGTCTCTTACTACTGAGCTGCAAGACCTGTATCAGTTTCTCATTGTACATGATAATACTTTATATTTATAGATGCTGTCTTCTTTCTGAAGACTTTAAATTTTCAAATGACATTTAGGAAAAAAGGAAAACAAAAATACCAGCAAAACCAACTTTCATTTTAAAAGTATGGTGAAATCTGGAGCTCTCCACCACTCCTGCAGTATTTACAATGGAATATTTACAGTGCTCCGAAGGCAGCCAGAGAATCGGAGCAGCTAACACTGTAGCTTCTTACTGTAGCCATGACCCTAAGACTTTCTCAGCATTTTATGGAATTATTAAAGGCCAGTAAGAACATGCAGAATTACAACAGCAGTTTTTCACTTGAGAAGAGCTCCCCATATTTATGAGTTGGGATTTTTCCCTTGAGACAGATTATTCTGCATCAGAATTAAGCCTTTCCTTCCAGAACCAAGACACTAGGTTAGGCAACACACTCTCTTCGACCAGGGCAAGAGCTTTTATCTTCTAGAAATTTACACAGCAGGATAACAACAGATCCTCTAAACCTGTTTGCTTCAAACCTGATATTCGGTTCCAGTGATACATTTGCTAGGAACAGTTAATATCCTCGTATAGTGAAATACAAGAGTTTGGCATTTAGCACTAGGAATATGCAGGTTATTAGGGATAAAGTTGTACAATGTTTACAAATGGCTATCAAAAGGTGGCATTTTTCATGGAGGAACCTAGAAGATCTCCGCAAACCTCAGTCATTGTCATCACAGGTTTTCGCTCGGAGGGATGGGACAGGTGAAGTTCCCGCGGCCACAGCAAAGGCGCTGACTGTGCAAAACCTGCGGCAGGGATCTGCTCTGCCTCCTGCCCGCAGCTATAAATCCAACAGCGCCTGCAACCACGCGTCGCTTTCCCATCACACACCGAGAGCTCCAACCACGGCTCCCCCCTTGTCCCTGTGCGCGCGCAGCCGGAAGGCGCTGTGCCTGCCCCGCCCCGGCGCGCCGCGTATTTAGCGGGATCCCGCCGCCGGAATCGCCCTTTCCGAGGGGGACGATAGCAGAGGAACAGCGTCTGCTTGCCCGGGAGCCGGGGTGCGTGCCTCGGTGGGTGCTTGGATGGACGTTGCAGGACCCGGCTCGCGTTTGCGGATCCCCTTTCAGCGGCGGATCCAGGGATGGTGTCTGGGAGCGGGAGAATGTCAGGGCGTGGGGCGTGCCCGTGTTACACTATGGCTCCGCCGGGGGCTCCGGAGCTGTTCCGCCGTGCCCTAGCCTCGGGCGTGGGAGAGGCAGCAGCGGCCGCTGAATCTGATGGGTACAACTTGAAAGAAGGGAAATTTAGGTTAGGTATTGGAAGGAAGTTCTTTACTATGAGGGTGGTGAGGCCCTTGGAACAGGGAGGTAATGAGTGCCCCAACCCTGGTGGTGTGTAAAGCTAGGCTGGAGAAAGACGTTGAGCAACCAGGTCTAGTGGGCGGTGGCAGGAAAGAGATTGCGACTAGATGCGATCTCTGAGGCCCATTCCAGAATCTTAACATTCTATGACCCCACCGTGTGGATCCGCAGTGATCCGTGTGATTCCATCAGAGCCGCCCGACCTCGGCAGTCCAGGCACATGCTCGTCTAAACAGTAGAGTGATTTCTGGTCTTCTCAGAGGAATTAGAAATGCCCCCAGCTGGTTAATGTGAGAAATCCCGACATGGCAGGTCAAAGCAATGGCTGTAATCTCAGGAATTGCAGGGATGATTCGCTGATGCTTTTCTAAACAGCCAAAGCCATCACTTTGAGTGGTTGTCCTGTGATGTTTCCCCTGGTTGCTGGGGTGGCTCAGTTCAGGCTGACACTCCAGCCACAGAGGCTTCCCAGGAGAGTGGGTGCAGTGGGAGACCGAGATGGACCTAATTAGTGTGTGCCACGTGGTGGTTACTTTGAGCTGTCTCTTGGCTCATCAAGTCTTAAAAGGAATGACAGATTGGACATTCAAAGACACTTGGTTTTGCTGACAGATCATTTTCATCAGCAAATGCCTGTCATAATTCAAAAGATAAATTACCTTCTTTTTCCTTTAGGGAATTGGGCAAGGGCTGTGCAGTGACCCAGACCATGCCCTTTTTCGGGTTGTAGGCACAGATCCAGACGGTGGATTCTGGCAGGGACAGGGCTCCGGAGGTATCAGCAGTTTCTGGGGTAATGCTCTCCTGCCAGGACTGCAGTGTGATCGCTGACCTCAGTTCAACTGGTGGTAGAACATCAGTGAGTTCCCCAGAGTGTCACAAATAAACTAGGGTTAAAGGCTGTACCTTGCCAGGGTGCTCTTCTCCTCATCCTGGCTGGTCATTAGGAGCACTGTACTCATCCTGCAATCAGTCATTCCTCACACTGGAGCTTGTTTTAGGAAAATGGTCATGCCTTGGCTTAACATTGATCTTGGCTGATGCTCTCTGCAGCTTTCTCCCCAAGTAATGATAACGCAAGCATGAGGTTGGTGTTTTGTTGACTGGCTTACTGTCCCCAAAGAAGTGTTAATGTTTTCTGCTACTGGCTCAGCAGTGAAGCACTCTGAATCAAACATCCTCTTTTCATTGTTTTAGGTAGAAAGTGAAGCTCAAGATGAGTTTGTTACTGGCTTCGGGAATCCTCAGTCTGGACTCTGCCATGCCTTGCAAGCAGAAAGATGCCACATGAATTCTGGAGCTACAGAAGTAAATATTTCTTATTGTCCTTAAAGATGTTGAGGGAAGTCTCAAGCAATCTAGATCAGGAGTTCTGAAGCTGTTTAATGGCTTGCAAATTCTGTTACAGATGGAAAAAGGAGGAATATGATTGTATGTAGGGTTAAGCAGTTGAAATTCTAACAAAAGGTGTTATGGCACCTATAAAATCTTGTAAGACTTGCTCCCCATAACATAACAGGTGCAATCCAAGAATCCCAAAGGAGTCAGAAGGGAGAGGTGTGTATAAGAGAATCTACTTTTTGACTGTGTAAACAAGACTTTTGATTTGAAAAATTAATGGATGTTAGTTGAAAGTGAGAGAATTAAGTGAAGAACAGTATGTTCAGATCACAATCCATGCTGGCACTTCACTTGTGTCAGTCTCGAAATACATTCCAAAGGGAAAGGTGACTGTAGTAGTGAACTTTACCTCTAAATACTTTGCATCTGGGGTTTGAATGTAAGAGGTGGAGCTGTGTTTTGTGTCCAAAGAGAGCTTTTTTTCCTCTTGTTCTTGGCTATACTGAATCCATTCTGTGCTTAACAGTTAAAACCAAGGTTCTGCCTCAGCTTATAGAAGTACAATTCCTGAGACAAACTTAACCCATTCCCTTGTATTTGCCACGGGGAAAAAGCATTCTTACCCATGGGCAGGAAACTGCTGGCATAATGATGATGTCCCTTTGCCGTTTACCCAACTGAATGTTGTGATGAGCAGTGTTGTATCTCTGATATGCCAGCTAATCAGTAGGGTTTTTCCAGTTTGATTTGCTCCTGTAATTTCTGATTTTATTTATTCTTTTCAAGGTTCTGTGATATCAGATGACCACCTCCTCTGTCTTACAGCCTTGTGTGTGCACATAGAGCATGAAGGAGAGTCCACTAACTTCTAGAAGTGCAGATGTTTAAGAAGGTCAGTTGCTTTTTTTACTGTCACAATACTCAGTACTCCAGTACTCAGGCTCCTGCAGGCTGTACTGCCACCCAGGGAAAGGCTGTACTGGCCATGTTGGCCACTGTCCATTCCTTGTGGTATTGCTACAAGTCGTCCAGTTTTCAAGAGATCATGGGAGAAACTGGGGAGAGGCAAGGATAGAATGTTGTGCTCTTTTTCCAGAAAATCCCTTAATATTGCATTTCAAAAATAGCGATTTATAAAGGGATTCTATTTGAGCCTACTCTTAAGAGTAATTTTGCTGGCATAATGATGAGACTTTTGCCGTTTACCCATCTGAATGTTTTCTGATGTGTATCTTTGAATCTGAAATGCCAGTGAGGGTAATACCTTTGTATGTGATTAAGGGTACAGGAGATTAACTTATTATTGTTACTGTTCTTAGCTTGAAAACAGCAGCCTGGAATGTGGAGTTCTAATGCACTTGGAAATGCTTCCATTACCCTTCCTGCTCTTCAGAAATACTGCTTGGTTCCATAGTATGACAGGGGAGTAGCTGTTCACTGAAAATGTCTGAATAATCCTGGAATGAAGTTCGGGGTACAGTGTCACTCTAGAAAGAGAAGTGGCCTTTAGGCACTCTTAGAACTTAGTATGAATATTTGAGTGTATCAAATAAATGGATCAAAAGGGAATAAAGCAAGGATTAAAACATGGGAAAACTTGTGTTGTCTAAATGAGTGTTTACAATGTTAGTAGTGGGTATGAATAAAACCTTGGATTTCTGTTTTCAGTGACTGATTTTTTTTGTTGAGGGTATGGGAACAGTAGCACTGTGATCCTGGTGGATGACATCCTGGGTAGGAGTAACACAAGCCTTAATTATTCAACTTGTCCAGATTTGACGCAAAGTCTGTACAATCTTATTGCTGCTTTTTTATTTATCATGTATCTCTTGGATGTATGGTTTGCTGAGGATTATGTCTAATGCTATATCCTTACTAGGAGGATGAAATACAGGAAAGCCCATAGCTGGGGAAGCATACTGTGCTTCAAACATTTCATCTTCTACCACACCATTCTGCACACTTGTTTTTACAGTGAGGTAGAGCTGAACTCACTGAGCTGCCTGCCTACCAGGTTGTCTAATTTTTTTTTTACTTAACTGTAACACTCTATCTCCTGCGGTCTGTAAAAAATATGTAAACACAGGGTTTTACAGGTTGGGGGGTTTTGGTGGGTTTCTTTTGTGGTTTGTTTTGCAGGCTTTTTTGTTTCTGGGTTTGGGTTTTGGTTGCAGGAGCGCCTGACATCCTTGTCTTACCTGATGTTGTAATGTAAAAAAAGACACACAACATGAAGCAGTATGATAATACTTTTATACATTTCAAAATCTGTACAGCATGAGTAATTAAAGACTGTTGACTTAAACTAGAAAGAGTTTTAATGTACTTAACTACTTAACCCTCAGAGCGATGTATTTAAAAAGAGGCTACAAGAAAAACTGGAATTCAGGTAGTTTAAATGAAACGTTAGATTCTGAACTGGAGGTTTAATTTTTAGTTGTAGTCTTACTGAAAATCCTGAATCCTTAATTGCTCCTCACTTAGCTGTCAATGAAGAGTGGTAGCCAGGAAGAGAAGTTCTAGTAGGACTGTATTCTGAAGCCATGGCCTAGCAGGATGAAGACATCCCTCCTGCCTTCAAAGAGCACTGTCAGAAATCTTGTAATGCAAGTCCTGTTATTCCTTGGTAAAACAGCACTAAGTTGTCTTCTACAACTACTAAGTTTTTAGCAATTTTGTATTTCTAACTAGTCTCTCAAAAAGCCAAAGCCTCAGGCTTTATTTAGAGTAAAGGTTTTACTCTTCATTAGTGTTAATGTGAATTCCTGGGCTATAGGCAGCAATAAACTTCAGCAGTTGATGGTGACACTGCATGAGGTAGATATCTCTCTGTTGCAGGGAGTTTTCATCACTGAGGTCAAATGGAAATACAGGATTTGGTGCTATACATAATGCAGATGTGCCTAAGCAAAGAAGAAATTTAAGCTGAAAGACTTGATATTTGCCAGTACTTTGAGGAGAAAAAAAAACTGTAATACAAATTACTTAGTAATGCAATTCTAGATCATACTTCTTACCTTGCTTCCAAATCTATGTGTGAGCAAATGTGACTGATGCTTGATAAAACCTCTAACCATTGTTTTTAGTTTTCCCAGAGAGGGAAATCTGTCCTTAGTTTAATCTGAGCCAGTGTTAGAGGAGCAATGCCTTACATAAGCCAGCGTGAAGGACAGACTTGGTGCTGGCCTGTGGCCTCATTACATACAGCACTGAGAAGCGCTTCTGGACAGAGAAGTCAAACTGAAAGACTTCTCCAGTACCAGTCTTCAGCAGTGGAAGTTCTGGATTTTGATTTGAAATTAATTCTTATTGCAGTCAATGGATATAAATTCTTTTCAGACTGACAAAATGTGAACACGTTGTGCCCAAGACTAAGGATTGAGTTGCATTATTTACCATGTTTTAGGGTCAGCGATGACTCGAATAACAAAATGGCAATCACTGCATCTTCCTCAAGTACTGTCTGTCTTAAACTGAGCTTGGCATGAGCTTTAGACAGTGAAATCCTAAGAGATCAATATAAGCATGTCAGAAATAAATACTGCGGGTATGAATGCAATGTGTATTGCCCTGTTTCAAGCACTTCTGTAAATTAAAAGTTAACACAGGGGTTTTTTTCATACTTGAGCTGTGCAGTTACTCTTATCACTGAAAAAATACGTATGCATGAATTTTTTGTACTAAAAGTGGAACTTGGTATATTATCCATTAATAAAGTTTTTGTTCCCATAATAAAGCTATGCATATTAAAATCCCATTTTGTTTTAGTAGATAGCTTAATAATGATACATGTTTTGTAAATAGCTAGGGGTTTTTTTTTCTTCTTTTTTTTGCCTGGCAAAATTGTTCAAACTTTAGTTTCTTATAGCAGTATCAATATATAAAATAAATTACATTCGTGAATGAGATCATTTGTACTTGAACAAAATGTCTTATCTAGATTTTTATTAAACAAGTTCCTGAGCAGATTAGCACAATTTCTCTTTGAAACTGAAAAGTAGGACGTACAGAACTTTTAGTGCAGATGCTGATAACGTTGATCCATGAATGGAATCTCTTCTCACCCTGCGACTTGCAAGATAGTAGCTCTGGATGAGGTTTTCTGCATCTGAACTGAGTTCAACATGAAGATTCCTAGCAAACAAAATAAACTAGAGAGAGGGCATATATTTTAAATATTTAACTGGAAAATAAAGAATTCACTTTTTTCCCACACTTTTTAACATACCAGTAACATAGTAATACAGGTTAGACAATATATTCTACCAATAGTTTTAATTGGCAAGACAGTTGTCACCATTGGGCTGTGCTGAATAAGGAAAATATTAAAGATAATAATGACAGCTCTTGGATAGTAAACAGAATCATATAATGGTTTGGTTTGGAAGGCACCTGAAAGATTATCCAGGTCTGACTCTCCTGCTATGGGCAGGGACACCTTCCACTAGACCAGGTTGCTCAACCCTCCATCCAACCTGGCCTTTAACACTTCCAGGGAATCATGTTAGTTATACTGCAGATACTTACAATTTATTTAGAACGGAATATTAACTTCTACTAGTGGTTGTAAACTTTTTGGTCAAAAATAGATATTGGAGGTCTTTTTTCATATGAATGTTAACTTAGTATGTTTTTCAGAAACATGATCAAACTCAATTTATTAATGCAGACCCTTTTCAAGAACTGAAGCCGCTTTTATTGATGATCTTATTAGTGCTAGTGGGAATGTGGTTGCGGAAAGGGCAGAAAGTGAGTATTAAAAATAAGAAGACTGCAGAGAGAACCTGATACCACAACCAGTATGGTATTCACAAGTATAATGCATTTCTAAATTTTTGTGTGTAATCTGTTACCTCTTCGTAGTCCTGTGTTCTGAACTGCTGTGAGACTTTGTACAGCATGGCTTCAGGATTAATGGCTCTTTTCAAGATATGATGTACAAGAGGAGAAGACAGGCGACAGGAGGGAAATTCACTGTAGATCAAGAGCCCAAAACCATCTACAAGGTTAGCTGGAATTAAACTCATGTCCTAAAGAGAAGACCCATAGAAAGAGAAAACCCGTACTTTGTCTTGGGCTTTTGACTTGTAGGAGCATCACAGTGTTTTCCATCTGAAATAATCCTGTATCCACTTACCCTGCCAGATTATCTAATGAACTACCTGTAATACTTAGTAAAATTTTGTTTCAATGACACCTACTTTTGGGAAAGCTATCTCGTTTTCAAAGATACTTGATTTAAACTTACTTAAGTTGTGACTTTCTGGGAAATATTTAGAAGTTTTATTATTTTCATTATTTTATAGGTGGAAATAACCGTAAGCACAAATGACAGCCATAGTACAGTTCCTCTCATAACAAAGCATGTGCTTTACCATCTGTCCAATGAGAAAGTTCTCCTTTTGTGTATGTTTTTTTGAGGAAGAATCTACATCTACAAAGGACCAAAAGTTGGTCTGAACTGAAATAGTAACTTGTTGGTCAGCCTCTTCTCCATACTTCTTCCCAGGAATAAATACTGTTGTTGTTCTGCTCTCTAGCACTAGGATAAGACAAAACTCATCAGTTACATGATTGATTTAGCTTAGCTATAAATTCTAGTCCCACACACATCTGAAATCAGTCATGATTATGATTTTGCTAAATTGTTATAATTAATGGATGTCTGTAGTGTAGCAGATTTAAGTTTACAGGACCTTGGCTTTTTTTGTGTCCTTGCGTCTTACACAGACTCATTAAAAACAGCTTACAAATTTTTGCAACATTTGAGGGCCATAAGCTGGGGAACAAGCCTAGCTATGAATTTGTGTATTTGTTCAGTTCTGTCCCCTCATTTGTTAGGAGGTAGGAGATTACCAGACTGTAGAAGTTCAAGTTTATCCTTTTTATATGAACATAAGTCTCCTATGTAACAGATGCCACCCTTGGCCAGCACAGCACTGCAGGCTTGAATACTGGCACTTCCAGTTCCGTGTTTATCTTTGGACACAGAAGGAAAAATTTCACTAGAAGGTGGATGTCGTATGCCACGAGGCAGAAGACATAAACTGTAATTCAGAAGCCTGGAGGATTAAATAATTCTGTCAGTCATAATCTGTTAAATTATTCACTTCTAAAAAAACTTAAGAAGTATTGACTCACTTAGAAACAACAACAACAAAAAACCCTTAACATGAAACTAAATATTTAACTTGGAATACAAAAGTAGAGGTTCAAGCCTACTCTCCAACAGCTGTCATCAAGGCTGTATTTCTTATGGATTAAACATTAGGCAAATCATGGTTTGCAGAAGTAATTTCTAGGAAATCAAAGAAGTCTCGTAATTTAACCCCACATTGTTAACTCTTCTTTCTATCCTAGAGAAACTTTTCCAGTGTTTTAAAAGTTTAGAGGATTAGTAATTCTGGCCATCTGGGAAAAATGAAAAGGCTGTAACTTGTAAGCTCTGCCTTCCTGAGTTACACACCCCACTCAAATTTTTTTGGAGAAAGAAGGTATAGAATGTCTTTTTTATCCACTGTACTATGTTCCTTGGCACAGAGAGGTTGCAGAATGTCTGTCTGGTTCCACAATCAAAGGCTCTTAATGATTTTAAGATGTCAGACCATGGTTTGTCCTACTATTATGACCTGGGAGAAAACTACTAAGTAAAATTAGTAATAATTAGTAAATAGGGTATTGCACCAATGGAAATATGTAGGAAATGCCTACTTTAACAGGCTGCTGACAGTAAAATACTGTGCATGTGCAAGATAGTACAAATTACAATATTGATCACTATTTACATTGTGCAACAATTTTAATATTAACCAGATGTTTTGATTCTTAAAACACTGAATTCCTGTTTCTCTTAAGAAATCTTAGTTTTAACCTGAGAAAACAATCTTGCAGATCACATTTTTTAAAATTTGAACTAATTTCTATAGCTAAATTTTGAAGTGGTCAAAGTTTTGGGGTTTTGTTGACAACAAAAAATATTAGTGAATTTGTTAAAGAACTTCCAAATGAAAACAAAATTCATGCCGCTTTCAGAGATCTTTTTTGAGCTATGGAAGGAGAAAGTAATTTTAAGTTAATGTAACTGTGAAGCTGAGCATATTGTACTTTTCTACAGTGTATGTAAAATTGTGTTAACAGTTTATAGTTTCCTGAATAGGTAAATACATAAAATGCATAGAGAAAAATGTTTAACAGCATCAACAACCACATTTATAATCTATGTGTAAAGATGTATATGAATTCTGATATCTTACTAGTATGATTTCTATGAAAAACTGAAAAAAGTAAGTATATATTTATACACTGCTTATTTATTGAAAATGCTGATAACTGGGAATCAGTGATGAAAAGGCTTAAATTGACACAATGTTTGAAAAGTTGAGCCCTTTTTTTTTTTGTCAGTACCAGCTTCTGAGACTGTCTTCAGTTTTGATTTTAGAAGAATGCTTTGTCTGAGCTCTGCAAAACAGTGCTAGTGTTAAATTCTTACTGCAATCTTACGAAAGTTTTAGGAAGTTTTATAACGAAGTTCTGATCTAGATTTATCATTTGAAAGAAACCAAAATGTCCCAGGGATAAAAACTGAGTATTTAACTAAGTTGGAGCCTTGTGTATTCTTTTAAAACAAAGTCCCTAGCTTTTCATGTAAGACTGATTCTATTATCTTTAAAAATTCTAAATTTGAAATTGTAATTTATGTGAAAAAAATAAAGAATATCTTTACCTGTCAATTACTAGCGTGTCGCTTGTCATAATCAAGAGATCCAGATAATCTGTATTTTCTTTTTCACATGTCTGTACTAGACTCAGCAGTATTGCAAGTTTAAGAGTATTGTAAGTGCCTGGTGGAACAGCTTGAGAAGCAAAGATGTTGGCCAGGACGGCAGTAAACCTCCAGTAAGAACTTGAAGTCAGTGAGAGAAGATACTTAAAATTGTCACTGACAAAAGAAGGACCTAATGCAAACAAAGTACAGCTGAACAAACACATAAAAGAGACCTATGCAAGTATGTTAGAACAAATCACTATTGTAGTCTTGATGCAAAACTTACCAAGAACAAATACATCTGTGTATTAAGCACAAATTCAGAATGTAAGCATCTGACACTGTTGATTTTACTGCTAAAAAGGTAGCAGACATGATCTGCTAGAACTGATGGAATAAGAAAGGAAAAACAAACTGAAATATCAGGTTCATTTTATATGATTTCAAAGTACTTTCCAAAGGATAGGAGAAGATGGAAAGAGAAGTTGAAGAGCTACAGTAAATAATCAGGGAGTTTCCCAATGCATGGAAAGTGGGCAAAAGCAAATATTCTCAAATAACAGCAAGTACAGATTTCAGACTAAGAGGAAAGTCCCTCAGTGGTTTTGTAATCTGGACCTCTAGATAATAAAAAACTGTACTCAAGATTTTTTTTCTAGGAGGTTTTCCAACTTTTTTTTTAAGTCAGTTTTTAATGGAACTTTCTTACCATTTGGTTTATAGAGCTGTACACTATTAACTTCAATACATGCAGTAGCTTGTGGGCCATTTTGTACACAAGCTGGAATTCCTATAATACTGTAGTGGTTTCCTATTGTCATTTTATTGGCCAGTTCATCTGGAAATAATAAAAAAATAAGTGTGGGGGGGCAAAGCTACAGATATCTTAGGGCATAAAAACAGTTTTAAAGACATGGTCAGAAAACTTCTACACATTCAGAATATTTGGTTTTATGATTTAACATCAGCAGAAAACAAACAGCTGGCTGCCAGATCAATAATGGACTAGAATAAAATGAAGCATACAATTAAAAAATTAATTAGTGCAAAAGGTAAGGAAGGCACACTAGGTGAGGGAAAATAGATTCATGATAATGGACAATGCATTTAGTTCTGCATTGAAAAGAAAATTGACAGGTTTTTGCAAGTGTGTTTCGTACTCTAAAACTTGTGGCACTACCATTATCAGTCACTGTCCTATAAAATGTCAGAGAAAAAAATCCAACACAATAAAGAGGAGATACAAACTGCACAGATTTCAAAAAGACACACAAATAGCTTTGTGAATCTTTATATTTCTGTGCATCTTAGGAAACAAAATCCGATTTATTTTTTGAAAATGAGAATTAGATCCAACCAGACCTCAATCTCGGCCTGAGAAACACTGCAACCACACTGATCACTGGGGCTGGTGGAAATTTAATGCATGCAACTCGCAGTGTCTTGACCATAGATCATTCTATAACTTTTTTTAAAATATAAATTTAGTACTACTAGTTCTTTCTATTTAGTTTTCAAGAAATAAACCATATAATTCCATAGACTTTTGGAATGGCAGAGGGCTTTTTTGCTGCTTGTCTCTTTGGGGGTTTTTTAAGAATTAATGGAAGTATGTTGCTGAGTTGTGATTTTAATTGGATAGTAACATTAGAAATCATTTAATGTTGGTGTCCCAGTGGTAGTAGAAGCCAAAAGTCCTAATGGAATGTGGAAAACAGCTGGATTGAGGAAGGATATTAAAAATGCATGACATTAGTCCAGAACAGTATGACCAAAGGAAGCAGAAAGGAGGAAAAAAAAGGCTATTGCTTGTTAGTTAGAACAATTAAATTAAAATAGTTAGAATAAGACACTGCCAAGCTGCCCAGAGGATTTTATTAAATGCACGTGTAAAAGTGACAAGAATTTTGTTATGTACACTGCAATCACCTGTGTACACTGCTTTGTCATGTAGCTACTTTTTATAAAATTAAGGGGGCATACAGAAAGAACTGCAATATAAATTATGACTTTCACCATTTTAGCCAACAAAAAAGAGCTACAATTGCAAGGGATTACAATGGATCAGTTCTAAAACATTTTGACAAAACTCCCAAGTTCAGCTTACCTCTCAAGAACACTGTAAATGCCTGCATCCTAAAATGTGATTGATCATTGGAATATCCTTTCAAAGCATTCAGAATTTTAGCATCAATCATTTCAACTATTTGTTTATCTTTCAAAACAAAGGCAAAGGAAAGGGTTAGTTCTCTTGAAAACATCTTTTTTAAAATGACCAGTGTATTTTAAGTGGGCTTTTTCCACTTAAATATTTTGTTTACTTATTGTGTAACAGAAGTAGGAAAGTACCAGATCTAAAAGTAAGATTACATAGATCCTACCACCAAGTACTCTAAATTTCATGTCTTCCTGCAGTGGTGAAGAACACAAGCTACACACAAAATCAGTTCTCACTGTAGCAGACTCTGTAGCTCCAGGACAATGCACTCTGATGCACCTAAACCCTAAAAAAGAGTAATAATTTATCAACCATTTAAAAGGAGGGCATAGCTTTAGTTTTAAATTTCCCATGAAGAACAGAAGCAATTAAAATACTGGAGAGTGAAATTCCAGATTTATTATGTGTTTCTTCAGATGAGACTCCCTTGCATATTCCACTAAAATGATCCATATAATTTATTGTGGATTGGCCACGAGATGGCAGACTTTCCTACTGCACATTCCCAAGCTGCCCAGCTTGGTTGGGCTTTCTTAAGGAGTGAGCCACTGCGGCTTCTGCCTGGCGTAGGAATGGCATGGGTAGTCACTATTAGAGGTATGTGTCCTCATAAAGACAACTGTATGACTTCATCTGCAGTCTCCAAACATTGAGATTTTGCATCTCTTTTATAACTGTATGGTCTCTCTTACGTAAGAAGCAAAAAAACAGCCTTAAAAGTATTTAGGACCTCTCCCTGCAATGGTACAAGCAGTTCAGTAATATTACTCAAAGTAGCAGTTTCACAGAAGTCAACTACTCATTAAAGCAAACTTGTTCTATGCTAGAAGCTTTTGCCAGCCACTTAAGCATACTGTTGTGTGGTGTTTTTATACAGACAGAAACAGTTTCCAAGGTATTTTACTAGTTTAGGGTTCTTTACTTTTGAGTTATTTTGTTATTTAAGATATTTAAGTAGTAAGTTATTTAAGATATTAAATATATTCAAGTTATACTCATGACCTATGTTTTCTCCTATAAATGATCTTCAGCATGAAGAAAAGGGACTGCTGGCATAGCTATGCTTCCAAAACATTTAATAATGCTGAGCAAGTCCACTCCTTTCAATTACTAAAACTCCTGCTGTGCTCATTACAAAAATGTATGCATAATAAAACTATATAGGAAAATACCTTTGTTATATTAGATTTTTAATCTCTTATTACCGAATTTATTTAAAAGCTTCTGAAATAGTACTGATTAATTTTTTTTTTTATTACCTTCAGAGAATGGACAGGTTTCCTCAGTACAAAGGAATCTTGCTCCTTGTGTGTATTTTGTTACAGTTCCCATTGCAATCACTATCCCTTCAGACATATAAAATCTTTGAGGTGTGTAGTTAAAGGGATATGCAGAAAGACTAAGAACATAACTTGGTAAAGGTGGCAGATGTGTTGGTTTCAGCAATATACTGATCTAGCAAAAGACACAATTGCATTAATTTAATAAAAATACATTTTTATTTAAAACTGCTTTACTTTTCATGGACAAACAATGTGATATATAACTGTTAAAAATTTCGAAAACATGCAGAGAAACTAGGTTTCATATTAATTAATCTCACAATTGCGTTTTGGTTAGGTGAGGCTTCCAGCTATTTTTAATTACAAATAACTCTGCAACCAAAGGGAAAAGGAAAACTTAATACAAAAATATTTGTTAATACTTTACTATACTTAGAAGATTCAAGATCTAAATGGAGAAAACCATTGCAGACTCACCTGGGCTTCTGTCTGCAATTGTTCAATTAATGATAATGTCTTAATAGCTATGAAGCATACCTGTGATGGAAAAATAACTTTATTTTAGAAAGGAAAATCTTGTTAAAATATAGATGATGCACTTCTGTCTACTCATCCACAATTACACACTTACTGACTGAAAAATCTGTGCAGCTTGTAGGGGATTATGAAGAATATAGTTTCCAAGAGTAGCATCCAGCTCAGCAATGTCAGAAGGATTAATTGAAATAATGAAACGATAAACAGCATAACTTTGTTTTGAGTCTGTAGGAGCAAAAAGTATCTTAAAATAACAGAGATTTGTGTAATATTATGTATCAAATTAACAGTATATATTGAGTAATACCATTATATTTTTTACAATCATGCACAAATTTCTGAAGGCCGCCACTTCTATCAAGGTAGACAAGGACAACTTCCCTCATTTTCTGTATTTCAGGATCCATCTTCCACGATGTTTGCACTCTTTATCCAACTGTGGGAATAAACTGTAAAAGAAATGATGGTAGCACTGGCTGTGCTATAATAGTAATAATAAAGGTACACACTAACAAAGCCATACAAAATTAAAACAGTCTCTTTTTCAAACTAGGCAATTCTTGAAGGATTTTTAAAATTCAATTCAATGTTCTTTTCAATGACTGAAACACACCCTACTTCTGGAGTAAATTTCTGAAGAATGCTCTAGTGTTTTCATTTCCTCAGTGAATTATTTCAGTCTCCTAATTCCCTAACCCATTAAATAAAAGTTTCCATTTAATTTAACCTCCACTGTAGATTTTATAACTAGCCTATCAAAAGTAAGACTTAAAATTTTATCCCCCTTATTTGAGAAGTCTGTCATAGCTGTTGAAATTGTGAAACTAGACAACATCTCCTTTCTTAAAATCTGACTTTCTTACTCTGCTGTGACATCCTTTAGCACCCACTTAAGGTGCTGATCTTGCACTTATTTCCATCCATGTACACAAAAGTTCAATTCTGATTCCCACTGACAAAGCTTTTATAACTACAGTTATGGTTTGGAGGCTGACCATGCTCTTCAGTGCTGTTTTCATTGTGTATTACCCACATCTCTTCGTACTTTATATTTTTCTAAAGAGTAGAGTCTTGTACCATGAAGCACTACTTTGCAAATTCAGAAGGAGAATTATTAAGACCAAAATAGGGTATCTTGTAGATATGCATCTGTTTTAATGTCTTACAGATTTCTTCTGCAAAGTGTCCTTAGTCATCTCTGTTGATGACCAAGATGAAACAACAC
This sequence comes from Dasyornis broadbenti, assembly GCA_013397935.1. NCBI lineage: Eukaryota > Metazoa > Chordata > Aves > Passeriformes > Dasyornithidae > Dasyornis > Dasyornis broadbenti. The sequence goes on from VZRN01002202.1 coordinate 567,926, forward strand.
TGGAATCTTCAAAAATAAGACTTAGCTACCTGCTAAAGGATAGGACACGGAATTACTGAGCTGATGAGTAATCAAAGCTTACAGCAGAAAGATCCCCGGTGGCAGTTAACAGAACTGACTTTGAGAGGAGAAACAGATCAACAAGAGAGGAGTAACAATTCCAGAGCAACTTCGGTGTGGCAGCAGTGTAAACCTTGTCGCCTGAGAACTGTACACTGTGGGCTGGGACGTGTTTAATACCTGAAGCAACAAATTACAGGCACAAAGTGAAAGAGATTTATAATAGGGATTTTTTTTTTTCCCAGTAGGTTTGGGATTACTCCTGCACAATTACTACTCCATCCCTTGAAATCTTCAGCAAGAGGCTAAAGAAATGCACACACACAGATCCACTGTATCTCCCTGGATCGTGTGTTACCCGTGCTGGACAGACAGGACACCACATATGACTAGGAAGGACTGAGATATGGCCCAGCTCGTTGTGCACTCAGCAGCCATCACCTAAGCTTCAGAAAATAAATCCTGACCATGTTGATGGTGTTCACCAGTGTCCCTACAGCCAGCTAAACCCACTCCTGGTGTGACTCGGTACGGACATCCAGCATCTGCCACCTGGCTTCAGGCTCCTGCTATCAGCACCCCTTCCTCACAGACCTCTCCACCCAAGATACTCACCAGGCTTCCTATGCTGGGGCGGCGGCAATGGACACCGAGGGGCCGCGCCGCCGCTCCCGGTGCCCGCGGGCGAGGGAAACGGGGCAGCGTACGAGGCGGCAGCGAGGGTCGGCAGCCGCGGGACGGGGCTCCTTCAGCCGCTCCCTCAGCCGCGGGACGGGGCTCCCTCAGCCGTTCCCTCAGCCCATCAGCCGCGGGACGGGGCTCCTTCAGCCGCTCCCTCAGCCGCGGGACGGGGTTCCCTCAGCCGCTCCCTCAGCCGGCGGCGCGGGGCGACCGGCGCCACGGCCCGCAGGGCTCGGCGTGCAGGGGCGGTGCCCGTGGGCAGTGCAAGTCCTCAGGGAAGGCAATTCCCAAGCCCACACGACACGCACAGCTGCCCCAGCCCCGCGGCCACCGCCGGGACTGGCGACTGGGCCCCACAGAGCTCCTGTGGGCAGGGGACTGCGACATGGTTCTGGCAGCGTGCAGAGACAATGTGCTTGTAAACCCATTTTCTCACATGAATATATATTGCATATTTAATTGCTTGCCCTTAGCACACTAGCCACTCCCAAACTCACCTCCCCGGGAGAACACCTCTGAACTCTATTTGTGTCGTATTTCAGTTCCCATTTTTACAACCATCGTGAATTTCTGTCCGTCCGTCTTTCATGTGGCCTCTCTCGTTCCCTTCAGGGGCTGGAGACCACAACAGCAGCACCGTTCCCCGGCCTTCACAGCACCGGAGACAGGTCTGCTCCTCATGGCGAGCTTGGGTTCCCTCTCTGGAAGTGGAGGAACAATTCCCTTTCACTACAGACAGGCAAAACAAAACCCTATGCACTATCACAAAAAGGGAGGCTGAATTTCCCTTTATTACTTATCAGCCAAAACAAGAAGGGAGTAGCACAGGTGGTTCCTGTGCAGGTCCACTCTCCTCTCTAGGCTTTACCAAGTGTTTCAGATGTCACTTTTCAGCTCAGCTCTGGGTGAAGGGGCTACAACACTCCAAACGCACACATCTTAGTCTGGAAACCATTCTCATGGGATGCACAGAGATGTGGAGCAAGGGCACTAGGTAAAGAACTACTGTGAGGCTTTACTGCCTGAGGTTGTACAGTCTATTAACCTTTAACTCAAAGAACTTAAATACTGCAAATGGTGTGTTGAACACATTCACACTTCGCCAAAAATGCAGTCTGCTGAAGGAAAAAGCTTAATGAGCAATTATTAAGCTGCTCTTTCAGAAATAACTTCAACTGCTACTGCCATACTATTTTTTTAAAGGAAAGAAGTGCTGAATTCTGACCAAAAAGAAAAAAAAAAAAAACCCAAACCTGTCATCCAGTCAGGCAGCTAAGTATGAACATCTTTGAATACAAGACAAAAATTAATAAGGATGCTAGCTCCTACAGCAACAATTTCTAATGTATTCCCTCTCCTTCCCATCTCTACAGCACGGTACCTCCTTGCTGTGAAGAGAAGGTAGTTACAGTAGCCACATCATCTCGCCATAATTTCAGGAACATACAGACCAAAAATTCAGTATGAGAATGGTTACTTCCTTTCATACCATCAATTTCTGTTTTCCAGTCCATCAGAAAGCCATGTTAAAAAGAAAAAAAAAAAAAGAAAAAAAACCAAAACAAAACCAAAAAGAACCCAAACCAAAAAACACCAGGACTATTGCTTCCAAATTATTTTAATGCCAAGAAAACAATTCACGTAGTTCTTGGTTGTCCTGGACAGCCACATAGTGATTTTCAATCCTTGCAAAAGAGAACTATGGAAAATGAGTGCCAAGCCACCATTCTGCTCCCACAAATGATACAGTTCCTTCCGTCCTTCTCTGCCAATGTCAATTCTTCTTTTACCCAAGCACTCCTTCCAAACCTTCATGTAGCAACTGTTGAGTATCACTTAACCACTATGTAGGAGACTGTGCTCTAGGACACATTCCTTGACATAAGCAAGGAATCCTGTTTTACTTTCCACTTTTCTAATGTATTGATATAAGATTTATTTCAAAAGAAGTATGATTTGATATACTCTTTCCCCCTAGGTTCTCAATTTTTATCTGATCTTGATGCAATATAAAGAGTATTTCTTCTAGCTGCTTACTTTGTAAAAAGGTGACTTAGTTACTGAAATTTATGTAACATTTATTCAGTTTATGTATCATTACGGTATATCAGTATCTTACCAGACTTCTCTCAAATCAAGGCATTTAACTGAATGTACTTATGAACAAAAGAACACTGAACATTTTTTGGAGTACACACAAAAATAAGTTGTTATTTACAAGCAATATGTATAATAAAACTACTACCATGATATGCCTTTTATACACTGTAACTGCAGTCAATTTTTGCATTGTTTAAAAAAATTTCCTTAAACAGAAATTGTTCAGAAATATCCATTTGTCCATACATGTGTATGTTATGAGAAATACAATAGCTTTTCACATTTTAAAAATTATCAGTGTAATTTACATTTTTCCTCCAATACCAAGTGAAGATTTAAAAATTGTGCAAACTGGAACACAAAGACAAGTAGCTATGAATGCTGAAATACAATCAATTTGGAACGTAAGAGTGTTTTAAACTACTAATCTGCGAGAAAAATCCGTAATATTTGGCATGATCATCTCACTGCCCACCCCCAAAATGTCAAAGCTAGATAGCCTTATAAAGTAACTGTGATTATTGCATATTAGATCTTTGGAGAAGCAGAGCTTTAACCAAAAAATATTTTTAATGTAGTTGTAATACAGACATACTTAGCTCACGGAGGAAAGAAAAGTAGAACACATAATAAGTAATGTTATCAAATCAATCCAGTTAATTTGTTCTGTCCTTGCTTTGAGTAATCCCCCATACCTCAGATAATCCAGGTGAGTCAATGGGTACTTCAGCAAGCGCAAAAGCAACAATCCAGTTTTATGTGACCAAATTTTCGTTCTGTGGAAGTCCTTTAAGAATCTTGTTCCTTAACTTACATCATTTAAGTGCTAACAGGTAAATTAACACATACTCCAAACTGGTAACAGGGAAAACATTTACCTCTTTTTAAACCAGGATATACAAAAGACAATTTGCATAGTTACAATTCAAGCACAAAGTCACTGTAAATAAGTACAAAAGCATTTATAAATTTACTAAATTTGCTGCTGTTTGTGCCAGCCAAATTAGATAGGAATGAATGTAAACTCGAACGGGTTGAGGAGAACAGTCAGTGTTTTTGCTTAAAAAATATGTAGAGAACGCTTTTAAAGGTTTTAAAAAATATTTTCTGCAGCAGGAACAAACAGTTCAAACCCCAAAGAAAGCCATCCAAAATGCCCACATTCCTCCTATACAGCAGAGAAAGTTTGTTCATAGGTTTCAAACCTACATACAAAACGAGGCACTATTTATGCTATTTTGGAATGTGTCCATAATCCTAACATTTCAGTTCATCCCAAGACTTCCAAACCACTCTTCACTTCTAACTTCCTAGGAAAACATATCTTCAGAAGGTGGTGCATAAGAAAATCCAACAAATGCATCATCTGCCTCTAGGACACTGGCATTAACAATGTTGTAGTCAGAAGAAACACAAACTGAGTATGGGACCATTTCTTCTGTGAAGACTGCATCAAAATTCCCAATATCGTCTGGTCCTACCTAGAAAACAGAAAGATTTGTCAGTCATCATATTAATATGGTGTTTTAAACACGTGTTTGTCCTTTAGACTCCAAATTTAACTCTTACGGCTATCTATTTTATTGTTCTTTTTAAGGAAGCTCACCACTCTAGCTCTGAAAATAGCTATTAAAAGGCTGGATATTTTTCATTTAGGTTGGAGTTTCGTCCAAATCCTATGTTCTCAATGATCCAATAAACCTAAAAAATATTTTAAAAGTCTCTCTTAAGGAGATTAGCTCAGTTGGTTAGAGCATGGTGCTAGAAGCACCAAGTTTATGGGTTCAGTCGTCATATGGGGCATTCACTTAAAAGCTGGACTTGATGATCCTTGTGTGTCTTTTTCAGCTTGGAATATTCTGTGATGTGTGATCTGAGATGCAAACACTACCACCACCACTCCCCCAAGCACCTACCACATTAGGATTAAATGGTGGTGGAATCTTCTTCTGAAGAAGATCAGTCCAGCTCAGAGATTCGAAGAATGGGTGCTTTTGAATTTCAAGCTGCAGCAAATAATAAAGATTTTAGATATTTCATAATTCCATCCTGTGCATCACAGTAAGTATTACTTCATACTACATGCACATAGGGAAGTTCTTATGTACATGTCCTTATCAATTTGTTTATTCACAATTTACTTTGCAATAAAAACTGTAGTTGATAAAAACAGCAATTAAAATTTGTTAGACTGCCTCTATGAAGTTTTCCTTTTAAGATCATATTTTCTGCTTTTAAGCCCTAAAAAAATTGATAACCTTGAAGTCCACCACAGAGCAAGAATGTTTTCTGTTAGTATCTGTTCCTGCCTTGAAGTTTTGTTAGTTTTTGTAAAGCATATCACTGTATGAGAAGCAGCTGCTTCAACAACTCTGCAACATAGTTACTATTTCAGAAGCAGCAAACAGCTATGCTAAATGCTACCATCCTTTCATCTTGCTCAGTTACAAGGTCAACAGACTAACGTAAGGACTGCAAACCAAAGACTATGAAGGTCCCACCGCTAATGGATGGAGTACATCCTTCTAGATCATTCCTCATCACACAGTTCTGAAGACACCTGTAACTTTCTCCCATCAACTTCTTGTGAACAAAGGTTTTGTTGCTACACTGGAAAAATGTTTGCCATGACTTTAAGGCTAAAAAAAAGTGCTGCTTTTTACATGGAACTAGTGTTCCTCTTTAGCTAAAGACTGGTTTTGAAGTCATTAGTTAATATTACCATATGACAGCCTTTTGTTTTGATCATTTCCCAGTTTCACCACAAACAGTGAAACCTACTTTTGTCCACCATAGTAACCACCAATTGTGTTTCCTTTGCTGGCAGGTACAGCAGCAATCAAGATCAAAATACCGTACAATGATCACAGCTCTCTTATCCCTGCAACTTTCAGGGATAGACCCCACTGGTGTCTTTACTGAAGAAAAATAAAAAGGAGGAAAGCAGAGACAAATGTAGCAATGCAATCTCTACCTCCAGCTATTAATCCTGTGCTGTGCACATGAATTTTGTGAGGCCCTTTAAATGAAACAGGCCTTGATAAATTAGGACATTACTTACAAAATCTTCCCTTGCTCCAAGTCTGCTTTGCCGATCTTTCTCCAAAAGTTCCTCCAGGATAGACCAGGCTGTAAGACTTATTCCTGGGCGCAAAACCAGGGGTTTATGAAGAATATTATCGTACATCTCAGCAACATCACGGCAGTAAAAAGGAGGCTAAAAAAATACAAGTTCTACATGACTTTGAAGCCACATGCAATGTTGTTTCATACATTACGTATGATCAGTAAATGATTCTGTAAGACATACAAGCTGCTAGCAGTGAAGCAGAAATCTCCTTCTTTTTATGCATTGCTAACTTCTAATTCACTCATCACCACTGCCAGAACTTTACACTTGGTAACTTCCCACCATCCGCCTCCTCTACTCCTAATGTGTTCTCACACTCGTAAGTAGCCATAGATGCCATCCAGCTTCAAAGCTCCCATTGAAATTGCCTGAAAAGAACCTGGGAATTGGAAAACAAATCCATCTCCCTGTTTAAGGTCCTATGGGAGGAGACAGATCTTGAGAAAATTAAAAGAACAGATTGTTACTGGAGTAATTACATATGACTAGAAGAAGCATAGCAAAATTTTTTCTTCTGATGCTGTCAAAAGCCAGGAGAAAATCTGGGATACCTAAGCAAAAAAAAGTCTTTTCTTTATTCCAATATTTGACACTATTTTACTTATAAGCTGGGGGATTTTGTATTGTGTACTATCACTGTTGATTCAGTTTACTCTCACAGTCCCTCAAAGTGATGACTACTGATTTTGCTTTTGTCTATGATTTTGCTTTTCCATGAACTGTCAGACACCGAGAGGCAATGTAAAATCCAAAAGAGAAAGATAGGTGCTATGTTAAATACAAGACAGTCTGTTAATCCACTTAAATGGAGTATTCCAATATTATGAAAACGTTAATATCTTTATCAACACTCAGAGGTTACTTCAAATAAAAGTGGAGAGGGGAGGAAAACAACCTTTATGTATCAGGTACATACCAGCCCATAAAGCATTTCATAAAGAACTGCACCAAGGCACCACCAGTCTACTGTGTTGTCATAGGGCTGCTTTTTAATGACTTCTGGTGCAAGATACTAAAATAAAAAAAAAAAAAAAAAAAAAAGAAAGAAAAATTTTAGGCTAGCATGGATAAAACCTAGGTTTTACTCACATCACAGTAAACACTTTCAGGAACAGTTGCTTCATAACAGTCAAATGTTTCACCTAAATACTACACCTCACTCATCCTTCACTACCTTCAAAGGTCCTTCATGTAATTTAAAGTATGTTTATCACCAAAGCTTCTAATCCTATCCTTTCAGTGAATCCGTTGTATGTGTTTAAGCCTTCCACATTCTAAGTTTTCCAGTGTAGTCTTCTCAGTAAAAAGACAACAGTTCAATAACTCAGTCAGCAAGTTCGAAGTTTCATGCATATGCAATAATTTGTTCGAGTCACAGATATAAATTCCCTATAAACTTACTAAGAATCAATGGCAGGATATGGTAAACAGATTCATATTGACAAATCTGTAGCAGCTGTTACACAAGCTAACTGTCCTGTGTCTACCCAGCAGTTAGGAGACATGGGAGAAAACAGTATTTGCAAAGGGCTGGAAAAACAGAGAAAGGAAGAGATGAGTTACAGCCATGTGGGCAAGCAGTAGACACTGCATACTAGTAAAAAGAACAATGAATAGATCTGTAGGGAGCTCGTCTTTTGTCTTTGGTTTGGTTTCAGCTTGTTAAAAGAATGCAAACCTCCCAGCAGTACAAAACACAGTATTTGACTTTCCAGTTACACAAATATTAACGATAGCCAACAGTCACTAATTACTAACAAAAAACCCATGGAAGTTGTCAACATACTTCTGGGGTCCCACAGAAAGTTGCAGTGGTGTCAGAAGTTGCAATCCCTTCTTTACAAAGTCCAAAGTCTGTCAACACAACATGACCCTGTTTAAGAAAGAGTGATATGCTAAAAAGAGAACATGCTCAACATATGGATACACAGAAGTGTCAATTTTGTGAGAGAACATAGAAAACAGAAATAATCTTGCACACTTACTAGTGAATCTAGGAGAATGTTTTCTGGTTTTAAATCCCTATTTAAAAAAAGAAAAGGTATTAAATCAAAACAACAGTCTCAAGAGCTTCAGAGGCAAGGGGTTTAATTCTTCAGCTGAAAGCTTCAAGTTTTGATGAAATTGCTATGTTCAGGTTTCCCATAAGATGATTTCATGTAGAGACTTTTATTTGGTAATTTGTCCTATTTTGAACTTCTGCAGGACAAGGATATATTTCAGAAACTTACCTGTACACTATATTTATGGAGTGTAAGTAGCCCAGTGCACTGGCTATTTCAGCAGCATAAAATCTGGCTCTGTGCTCAGGAAAGGAACGCTCTCTTTGTAAGTGAAAGAACAGCTGTAAATATAAAATAGGAAATAAGAACATTACACAGTAAAAAAAAAAAAAAAAAATCAGGTTAACATGTAATTTTACAGTGAAGAGTAATTTCTTTTGTTGTCCACTTAAAAAAAAAAAAGTACAATGAAATAAAATTGGTTTTACTGCATGACTTAGTCATGGCTTTACTCTCTTCCTTTCTTCTTTTTTGTAGCTCAGATGGATAGATAACTCAAACACATTCCAGTAGAACCAGGACTAGTCAAAAGGAACTAGAGTAAAAACTAAGCTGTGAATAGAAGTTAGCAAGACTAAATCATGCAAGATTGCCTCCACGCAGAATATAACATGGTGTCAAGTAAGTCATCTTTCATTTCTGTAAATACTTGTATTCAAAGATTTGTATCATTATTAATAGAATTGTATTCTGAAATAACCAAGATGTAGATCTCTGTGTGAGATATATATTCCAAGCTGATCCACCAATTTTCTCTACTACAGAGAATTGTCTGGCTTCACATAATTTAAACAGATACAAAAGTCCAGACAAAGATTAAATCATAAACATACAGATTCAACTATACTACATATTCAACTTGTAAAGATTTTAAGAAAAATGAAGTTTTCCGGTTTCTGCCTACAAAGTTTAAGAAAAATAAAAAGCCACCCTAGCTTTCCAAGCACTTCATTCAGATTTGAAAGCTGTTTTGAACTGTATTTTAGTTTGCCTGAAACAATACTACAGTCTAAATAAGATGACAATTAGACGAGAAAAGCCCATCTTGTCACAACTCTGACACAATATAGTAAATTCAGCTGTTGGTTTTCTTCCCTCCCCTTTTGAAATATCAGCATCTCAGGTAATGCAGATGCAAGAGGAAGACAGTGTTACATGGTGAAAAATGTAAACATAAGATTAATTAGTGATAAAGTTAAATGTATATAACTGTAAAATACAGTATTTGTATCTGGTAACCATGAATAAATTGGGATTGGAGTTGTCAACAAGAACAGGAACAAGGTCCAAATAGCTCCAGAAGTCTGTAGCAACAGCAGATAATAATAGGACTTTCAAAATTGGGAGAATGCTGATTACATCCCATTGTAAAGGATCATTTCTCTCTTCCCACCTAGAATTAGCAGAGTATACAGACTAAAATGCAAACAAAACCACCACATACCTCTCCTCCATTAACAAAATCCAGGACAAAGTAAAGCTTTTCTGTTGTTTGGAATGAGTAATGTAATCCAACCAAAAATGGATGTTTCACATTTTTCAAAAGCACATTACGTTCAGCCATAATATGTTTTTGCTGCAAGAAGTAAGAGATCAATAAGTAAACAGGAATGATTTTGTAATTAAGGGAAAAAGCAAGGGAGGTGGGTGGAAAAAGACTATTTCTCTTAACCTCTTTCCTATTGAGAACAATTTTTTTCTGCAACACTTTGACAGCATAGTATTTCCCATCCAGTTTTCGTTTTGCAAGAAGAACCTGTGAAATTCAAAAAAGAAGAAAAAATGTGATTGTTACAGTTCACATACTATTAGTAATATTTTATCATTTCAGCATAACTGGAAAGTGTTCATGCTATTTTTTCACAATACAGTTTCTTTGCTTCTAATGCAGTGAATCAACAGCGTAATTGCCAATAGAGTGAGCTTACAGTTAAGTAAAAATTTATCACAACAGTGGTATCATGAAAGACTGAATTATAACATGTATTTTCCATGACCTTCTAAATCCCTATCAAGATGAACTTCAGCTTTTTGGGGGGATAAATGCTAAAGATAATTGAAAGAAAAACAACAACTTGAAAACTAATTTGAAAACAGATTTCAAGAGGGATTCACTTTAGCATCTTTGTAAAATATCAACATTTAAGTCACTTTTCAATGTGCTGTTGCTCACATTGCTCCACAGTATCAGGGGTTTCACAAAATAGTCCATGACAACAAGAGGAAAAACACGATTCGTACTTCAGCTGCTGCATATAAGCGCAGGGGTACCTCCCCTCCTCCCTGGGGGCAACAGAGGATCCCAACTGCTCTCAATGAGAAAGGGAAACTCTCCCTTTTGTTAGTCCTAACAAGTGGCTGAGGCAGCAGCTGCACCAGGGAAATGGCAGGGCCAAAAATCAGCAGCAAAAGGGATCCAACAGAACAGTTTATGGGCCATCCTAGACCGACACTACTTCTGGAACCTCGGGCCAAGTCTCCAGTCACTGTGCATGAGAAACTAGAGAGCATCCTTGCACCACCGTAAGACACAGGAATAAAAGCTCACCTTGCCAAAGCTGCCTTTCCCAATAACTTTCAGGAAATCAAAGTCTGTTGGTTTAGCACTGAAAGATATTTAGGAAGGAGACAGGTCATCTGGGTAGAAATTACAAGCTTTATAGCTGTACAGCAGTGTAGTGTAGCACTCAAGTTGTGAAGTGAGAACAACAGCCTGTTAGCACCCTCCTTTTCTCTTTGCCACCCAACACTGCTTCTGCAGACCTGCTCTTAGACACAATGAATCCTCTTCATTTTTTAATTCCATTTTCCTCTAGGGAAAGCGTTAAGTTGTATCCTCTGAGTTTATTTTATTTACTGAGTTTAACCTTATGATTAAAGGAGAAGCAAGACTGTTCTTTCATTCTCCACAGTCTACTTTCTTGTAATTTTTAAGTCTCCATTTCCCCATGACTTCTCCTGGAGCTTATTTCTTATTTCCAGGGGTCCAAATGGGTTCTAAAGCTTACATGAGGAAAGGAAGGACCAAATTTGTTTTCTATTCCCTCTTACTTATTCCATTCTTCCCTCCATCCAATCCTCTCTCATTTTAAATTTCAGTAAGTGGAGGGTGGTCCTAACACCTGTCTCTTTTGGGTGTTTATATGAAATCACTCTCAGTTTTTCCATTTCCCACATCACCACTCCTTTCAGTTTTTCCCAGGATTCCCTTACTCTTTCCTGAATATAATTCTGTCAGCAAGATAATTATCTGTGTTTTCAAATTTCAAAACAAGTTACATCACCATACACCTCTCTATTTGTTGTCCCTGAAGGGAAGGACTCTTAAATTTCTTTTCTTACTGCAATCTATTAACCACTTCCTCCTGCTAGCCCAGAACAAATTTGTGAGGAAAGCAAAACCAAAATAGCAGTCTTCTCCTAAATGAGAAAAGCAGATTCACACAGAACTGGGAACAGAAACTCTACAGAAGACACCCAACAGAGACACAAGTTACCACAGCAGTAACTGGTCTGTAGTACCAACAAGGCAAGCTGCTCCTCTGCCATGCAATAAACCAAACTTGTTTTCAGAAGTTGTGGGACAACTCCCAATCAGTCTAACTTCTCGGGTTTTACAATTACTTTTAATCCAATTTAATTAAATTTTAAAAATTACATTAAATTGAATTACATTGAATTCAATTTAATTGAAACCTACTGAGGATTTCCAGATGGTCCCAGGTTGATATTCTGTGAGGTAGAGTTTAACTGTTGGGAGAAACAAAGAGGTTTACTTGTAATACTTTTTCTTAAATTCTCTCTTATCTTTCAACCAATCCTAATTTCAAAATACTCTACTATCTGCTCAATCCATAGTTTTGAACTTGTTACATTAGAATTTTAAAGAGATCTAACATCCAAATTGGGAACTGAAATATCTGGCTATCATCACCTTGTCACAAATTATTTCTACACATTTCCTGTTCAAGGATGAAGGTAATAAAATAGTTGTGTCCAGACACAGAGGAAAAGACCAGAAATAAAAACTGAAGGGTATCTCAATAAACAACTTGTTCCTCATTCAGAACTTAACCCTTTCTGTACTTACTTCATTAATATATTTTCTGTCTTTTATTCCAAATTCTCCAAGTTCTTACTAATACAGTAATTTTAAACCCACATTGTTTATATGAGTAATTAATGAAAGACAGTGCTTTTAAAAACACGAAAGTGAACATTCACCCAACCCCAAGAAAAACATTACCAACCTTTTCTATCCTGACATTAAAGGTTAAATAAATCAATTCCTGGAATTCCATGAATCTTACCGGTACACACCCAGGCAGAATTTGTAAATTACAGAGAGCAGAGGAAGCCACTGTCATTTAGGTAATTTTCTCCATTTTCTTTTTAATTTAAAAAAGCAGTATTTGTACTCTCATTGTGGTTCTGAACTTGATCAGAGAAGAATAAACCACACTCAAATACAAGTTACTCGGGGACAGGCTGTCAGGCAGCACAAACCGACACTCCAGAAGTGGAGAATGGCCTGACAGCAGCACTGGATGCTACTACTCACTGAAATGAGCCACTGGTGATGGACAGTTTTAAAGGAGCTACTGTATAAAAGACTTATTTTTTTGAAGGCTTATTTTTGTTCCTTGTTATTTGGTTTTATCATTTACAGTAACTATAAGGTGAGTTTTCCACCACAAATATGGGGTCCAGGCCACTATGCAGCAATTCTCTTCCTATTTTGGAATTTGTTGTGGCATGACACATCATTAATTTTCCACTGAACGTTTGTATCATTCCACATTACTTAAAATACCTTTCAAAGGAGGAGGAAACTGGTATTTTAAACTAGTGACTTTGGAAATAAAACTTTCAGAACACACTAAATCTCCTGTGGATCACACACAAACCAAAAAACCTCTTTTATCTTTAGCAGGGGCTGAATAAGAAGACAAGTACTAAGATCACATCTTTATGCCAATTAGTAGGTAAAAGAGAAAACAATCTTAAATATAGTACTTCTGCCTTCTTAAAAAAACTCCTTTTTTTCAAACAGCAGTTTCTGGAGGCTGTAAACTAATTTTCAGAGAATCCATCCAGCTATATAGTGGCTTTTTTGACAAAAGAAACTTCAGACCTCACACAGTGTTATATGTGAAATGAAATCAAATCCATCCTTGCTCCTAAGTGACTTTAAGAAAGACTGCATTTTTTCCCCTGAGAGAATTCTATTTCTCTCCATCTTTAAAAAAGAAGAACACGCAAGCAAACAAAAAGACAATTAAGCATTCAATCTGCCCTGCTCCTTGCCAGATGTTCTTAGCAAGAGCCTTTGAACAGAGTGTAAAACTATGACAGCTAAGCTATGACAAAAGTTGTGTTTCTTTAATCCGTATAGCAAGTGAGGAATAAGCAAGACAAAGCCAGCAATCACTTTTCCTCCTCTCTGCAGTTCACATCTGACAGAAAAACAGCTTACAGCCCACAGTGGAGCAAAACGTACCAGCAGTTTTCAGTAAATAATGTACCTAAGAAGATTGCCCTCAAGTAGCTAAAATTTAGAAGATTGTTTTACTCCTGTTTTATTACCTTCCGACTACTCCTTTCATCTTCATCTTCAGATGGATCCGACTGGTGTTTTGGGTTATCCATCTGAAGAAATGCTCTGACATCTGGGCTAGAAACATAGTTAACTTCATTAACACACTAATACTCTGCATGATTTTCAGCCATAAACACAGAGCTTAGGATTGAACAGCAGCATACAGAGGAGTTACTCATTACAAAGCTTTATATTTAAGTTCTGGTAATTAAGGACTTTGTATAAGCAATGCTTTCTTTTATAGCAACATAATTCAACTGCCAAGTGTGTTACAAACAGCACAAAATTTTTCACTTGCAAAAACCTGACATGTTAAAGTACATGTATGTGAAGAGTTTAGAAGGAAACACTGCAGTACTGCATTTAAAGATAATTATCAAAAGAAAGCATGAGTTCTAACTGGCTAGCAAACACCAGGAAACCAACTGTCTTCCAAAAAACCAAAGAGTTTAAATTTTTGCTGAGTTTTCTAAAATTAATTAAATAGTCCAATACAATAGGGAATGAAATACATCATCTGTATCCCAAGGAAAGACACCTATTCCAAGAGATACACAGCTGTAATGTTCCTGTCCCCCTTCACTTTAAAGCATAAAATGGTGATCTTGTATTCGGAATTCCTTCTGGCTGGGCACCATCAAAACAGCGTTAAGAAATCCTTCCAGTCAGCTGCAGGACACAAATGCTTCAGGAATTAGCAAAAGAGTCAACAGGCTTCCCACAGTGCCCAAGGAGATGCATTTTATCTTCAGCAGCAGTTTCAAGCTCTGTCTTGGTGGGGTTTGGGCGACGAGGACAGAGAAATGTGGGAAAGTAAGAGAATTCCAAGAACCTGCTTCTAGGAAGAAAGGCTTGTCCAACAGTTCAAGAGAATGTAACATCTTTCTGAACCACAGCACAGTGCAAGTAAAGAATAATGTAATACAACTGAGGCAAAATTAATTCCTAAAAAAATGGGTATCATGTATAGCCTATAAACCACTTCGAGTGATGATCTGGATCTTTAAAGTTCCTTCAGTTAGCTAAAAGGCAACCTTCTTATCAAGGAAGAAATCTTACCTACATTTCAGAGACAAAGTTCTTTGAGGACTCAGGGCAGTCACTGATAGGAAACTCCACATGAGCCATTCAGTACAAGAAAAGCACTAATTTACTATGGAGCTGCTCTTTTAATCTGTCCCTAGAATATATAAAATAGGGTGGTTTTATATAAGGAACAGATGTACTTGCTCTGCTATTTTCAATCCATTTCACCGTCCACACTTCTGTACAGTGAGGATCAGAAGTAAGAGATGAGCTGTTTCTGACACTTCTCCAGCTCCAGTAATTTCATGTCAGCACTACTGAACCTACCTCATATCCTATGCTATCTGAGGCACCCAGTCTTCACCACTTTCATTCTGTATTCCTAAGTCCTATTTGAAATACGTTTCAGTTACCTTCAGCCTTTCAGGTTTAAAGTACAGCAACAAGACTGTTCACATAATTTCCCACCATAATTTCAGTTTAATTTTTCCCATTTTACATGAACTCCAAATTCTTATCTATTTCAGCATTGGTCTTGTATCCTGAGACCAAGAAGATAAAAATCACAGTGGTTTGAACATTGTGGTAATATTGGGTCATGATGCAACAATTTAAGTTTCAGAACATTTGAATATCATAAAAATAAAGAATAAAAAGTTCTGGTTAATGCTTTTCACTAGACAGAACAACAGAACCAGACCTTAATTACCTTTCAGCATTAATTATTCTGAACAACTGGTTGATTAAATAAAGCATGTTATAATACATCCCAAATAGTTACTATAGTAACTTTGTCCATGACTGAATCGCAGCAGGAACAACATAAATTAAAAATATCAATTCACAGGAAAAGGCTGCTGCACAGTTGCAGCATATTCCACAATCTCCA
This sequence comes from Dasyornis broadbenti, assembly GCA_013397935.1. NCBI lineage: Eukaryota > Metazoa > Chordata > Aves > Passeriformes > Dasyornithidae > Dasyornis > Dasyornis broadbenti. Next base: position 583,474 of record VZRN01002202.1, read on the forward strand.
CAATCCAGAAAAGCCAGAATCATAACTGATTGATGTTACACTGTTCACATTTGCAGTTCTAAAAGCACTGCAAAGAAAAAGTGATAAAAATTAAAAAGTTTAATGTACTAATTTCTTAGGCAAGTTTGCAGCATGTTATGCAAAATGTTATACAGTTTGATAGGACTTCTATGCTGTATTAGCTCACATGTGTTAATTCAATGTATTTTAGAATGCATGGAAACTATTCCTAAAATAACCTCACCTATGAAATTAAAAGGATTGAGAAAACCATTTTAAAAGGGAGGCTCAATGTACATTGTACATACACTACCAGCAAAAGTTGATTTTGTCTGTATTTTTATGATTGACTGAATAAATTTATTTTATGGATTATCTCTGAAATACACAAAAGGGTGTCAAGCTCTGCTTAAATACGGTTACTTATATAATACTCATTCTGCATTAGTCTTTCTGCAAAAATAATATAATACCACACAAAAATTTTGGACACACAGAGAAATATGAACAACCCCAAAAAGTCACACAAATTTCAAAGCTAAATGGTAAAATTAATAGCCAGTGACAGAAATTTAACATTTAAGACACGCTTTATTTAAATAATGGTGCCCAGCTCCTCCCTCTTCTTGCCACATTTTTGTGAAGAGTAAACTACTAATACCTTTCTTACATAAAGCAAAGGTTCAAAAAGTCACAATACAGTAAAATACAGTAACACTTTAAGAGCGGACAATAATGTAATGCAACGTTTGCTTTCCCCAACACAGACTGTAAGATCTTACAATTCAGGGGTTTCACATTCACTTTCATATTAATCAGATTTTGAAATCAGAAAAAAAAAAAAAAAGACTGATTTTCTTCTAGGGAAGACATTCAGACCCCACTTCTCACTTACAGAACTGATAACTCATTTCCCCACAGGTTGCAGAGTATTGTCATCCTTGAGTTCTTCAAGTGTTATGCAAATGTTCTCATTCTCATTAATGAGCTTCTTTGGACTATTTAAAAATAACTGCATTACATCTTTAATGCATCCTCTATTATACAGTTTTTCAAACAGGTTTTCTTTGGACGTGTTCTGATAGACAGCAATTAAAGGCATTAATACTTCAGTGAAGGCCTACATTTGAGGGGGTGAGCAGCCCACTTTCAGGAATTGTGCATTATTTTAGGGAGCCTCACAGTGCTCACTAGGAATAAACTCCCAGCTGCTATTAAGGACATCAGGCAGCAAGGGGGACACATTATCAGATCTCTATCCCTTCTGCCACCTTTTCTTGGAACACCTGCATTCTACCCATGAGAACAAGCTGTCTATCACAGTAAGTTTGCTGAGGAAATGCAGCTTGAAGCTAGTCCACTTAATTCTCAATTTGGGCTAAGCCAGTAATCTCACCCTATATTCCACCTGACAGTGACTGCAGGAAAATCCTTATCAACTGTCACAGAGTCTCTCTAATAACTCCAACACACTTCAGGTTTTTCTTGGATTTTTTATTGAGCAAAAAAGTTTGGTTTTGATACCATATTCAAAAAGTGTGCCAGACCCAAGAAAAAGGTCCACTGAAGGAAAATAAGAACACAGTGCTACACGTTTCAAACAATAATGCAAGTATTACCATCTTGGACACACTGAATCTGACATTTGTGCTTTTCATTTCAGGTGTTCAGGTGCCTTCCCATCCAGAAATGAGAACCCCTTGAATAATCCTTAAGCTTTTAGTGAAACAATTTTTCTAAGCAGGACTTAAAATATATAACATGCTCATACTGGTTTTAATGCTTACAGGATGCAGGGGAAGATGGATTTCCTAATGGTTCTGTAAGAATGCATAACCCACTATGTCTTCCTTGCACATCACTAACTTTATGTAAGCTATTTGACCTAGTATCAAATTAAATTAGCACATTAAAGCAAAACAGTCTAAGAAAGCAAGGATGGACTATCTGTGAAGACTCAGTCATCATCTATTCCTTGAGTAACTTCTACCAGATTTTACAAAAATCCCAACCACCAAGATCAAATTTGGTATTTCTTCAATAACAACATTCACTGGCATACAAAAAAGGTGACAGATTACATAATTATTAACATGATTTTTGCAATGGAACATTGCAAAAGGCAGACGCTTACTTCAGAAAAAACCATCACCTTGCAATGATTAAAAGAGGAACAACACAGAAATTACTACAAAACTAAATGCTTTTGCACTAAATTGTGACTTAAATGTTTTTCCTCCCACTGAATTGACTGTTTCTTTAAGGGTGGGGTGGAGGAACAGCACAAGACAAACTTCAGCCTCTATTTATTGTTTTTATTGTGGAACTGTGTTTAATAAGCTTGTTATTGAACACACTTTCAACAGCACCAAACACTATCAGACTTATGTCTTAACCCTGGTTTAAGTCAGGCAAGCTAAGTGCCATATTAAAGAACATGATTCTGCTACAGTCACATTCAAGCACAAAACAATTTTAAAAGCTCACAAAAATTTAAGGAGGCAGGTGGATTTGACATTTGATGCCTTTTTTTTTTTTTTAGCACAC
>VZRN01002202.1:586054-626197 GCA_013397935.1 Dasyornis broadbenti
GGATTTGACGTTTGATGCCTTTTTTTTTTTTTTAAGCACACCATTTTGTGCTGTCCATAACAAAAAAACCACTATTTTATCTTTGAAGAACAAATATAGTATGTTTTGAGAAAAAAATATTTGGTCATCCGACATACTGACAACCAAATAAAGGAGAAGATTGGCCTTTCCTAATGAAACAAAACAGATTAGTTTTCAATAATTTGTTATAATTAAGTGCTTTTTTATTATTTCCCAAAGAACAGTACCATGAACATAAACCTCATAGTATTTGTTCTGGTGCAAAAGTATCCTTCCATAAATACTTTGTTATTAATGTTTTTCCACTAATCAAAAGAAGTATATATAAAATGCTCCTTTTTTTAATCTAAAAAGGAAAGGAAGCACATATTTCATGTTGACAGGACATTAAATAGTTCATTTGTTGTGAAAAAAGAATCTGACTGCATATTGCAAACTGCAGTGATATTCTGTTAGAGTTACCTTTTCCTGTGGGAAATGGGCAATTTCACAGGCTATAAAACCAGGCTAATGAAACAAAGTGTATGTATTAAAGACATTTACTCAACACTAAAGCCAAGCATAGAGCTTTGCCATTTTACTAGTTCGAGCAACATAGAAAGCTGCATGGATTTAGTTTAAACTGATTACAGCTTTCAAATGAAAGAATGCGCCAGTTTGCCCTGCAATGAGTTCAGACACAAAGTGCTGTATTCCAGATTTACCTGGAGCTGACTCTGTCCTAACAGCACTTCCCATTCACCACTGGTGGTGGTGAACACACCTGCAGTTCTTCTGCTGGAACACTTTAGGTACAAGCTTATTCATAATTTCCTTTAGGCAGCTCAGCTTGGTTATCCCAAACCATCTCAGCAAGCTAATTAAGCCACTTGGTTAACATGCTTTAAACAAGTTCTGGAGCACACATGAACTGCTCTAACAAAAATAAAGGATGCAGGCAGTGACTGACTGCCAGCAACATAGTAGCAAGTGACAGCAGGGCCCTCAAACAGTACAGCCGCTGGCAAAACAAACACCTGCCCTACAGCAACAGTTTACAGTGGAATCTGCACCCCTGGAATTGAGATCAGTTAATCACCTGCAAACTAATTTGTAGGTTGGTTTTCAGAACAAAACAAAACAAAACCACTTTTCTACTGTTAAGTTTGTAGACTTTTCCTGAACAGACGGCCATACAAAGTTGGTTTTTTTTTTAATATTGAAGAGTTCTGATCAGGTAAAATACATTTTATGGTTAAACACTTAATTTGCAATTTTGTATTTAACATGTCTTTTCATCTCATGTCTTTTCAACACTCCTTATAAAACAGAAATGAAATTACTTACTGGTTGCATAGCTCTGGCTGTCTAACTAAATTTTGAATGAATTCATTCAGTCCTGCTCTTCTCTGTTTAATAAAATCTGAAAAAAACAAATGTATTAGAATCATCAGTCAGCTTGTGAAAAAGACTTATTTTCTTAGTCAGGTTTTTTCGGATTTAAAATAGCAGTTAAAAGGAGACTGGCCTATGACTGATTTAGAACAGGATTAGTTCTACATATGAAAATTGGAAGCTTAAAACACTGAACTGAGCTGAGAGAACAAATTTCAGTTTCTCTGTAACACTACTTAAAAACGTAGAAAGCCAGGTGGATTGGAAGTGCCTGCTTGTGCTTCAAGAACAGCGTGTAACCACAGCAAGCTAACCTGTGCAGCCTTCCTTACACGGGTGAGCCCTTCACGACCTGATTCCACAAAAACAAAAAACCCAAGAACCCACAGGCAAAGCTTGCCATCAGTTACACAAGTCAAGTTTTCACATGAACAGTGCCACCAAGCAGCATATTTCCATAATATATGTATGGCAGTGGGAAAATTGCACAATTCATCCTGCTGGCAGGCACTCAGATATAGCCATGAAAGATAACAGAATAAAATACTTTCCTTTAGATTTTGGACATCATCTCCAACATTAAAAAAGATAATCCTCAGAATCCCTTCCATTATCTAAAGCTTAAGACACATAACTTTTGTAGCAATATGGAAAGATAGACAGAGGATTTAGAACAGAAAGAGCGTTCTAACAAAAATTAAAGTGTAAAATGGAATAGTCTTATCTTTTATGACTCATATCAACAATAATTTGTATGGAAAAAGAATAACTTGTTTATTAACTTTTAAGGCATTCCAATGACTGTCATATACAGATTACTGACAATTACTAAAATTTTAAATCAAAATTAAGTTTTAATTAACAGCTGTATTAAGAAAAATTGTCCATATTGTTTCAGGGATATAAACCCTAAACCCTTCCTAGGGTATTAAATAATCCCAAATTACCGATATCTAATGGGAAGGTAAATTTCCATGCAGATATATTATGGGAGTCACCAACATCAGCAGTTTCAGTGTGGCAGACGTACAGCGTCATCAGTCACTCTAAGCCTACAGAGCTATCCATGCTGGTGAATATAAAACCCCTGTGACATCTGAAATTTTCAGATTCTGTATTCTGACTGGTTTCTGTTCCATTTTTTCAATTAAAACAAGATTAATTTTGAAATAACCTAAGTGCCAATAAAAATGGAGCATTTAAATGAAAATATTTTTGGTAGATTTTGGTAAAGGGATGTAAAGGTCTCAGTCTGCTGCATTTCAATGCAGTAGTACAATGCTGCATACCCATGGATGGATTAAAGAAGTAAAATACCTTTTCAATATTTGTCAAATATGTAACTTGTTTCAGAAGCCAGCAGAAATATTACATCAAAGCTTCAATAAATCAGTGTAAAGAAAAAGAATTATTTACATAAGCATTATGGCTCCATCTCCACCCTGCCTCCCAGCAAGAAACATCTTGAGAACTATTTAGTTTCTCATGCTTCAAGATTCCAGTGTAGATCACGGAAATTTAAAACAAGTTTGAGGACTTTGTTTCACATATATAATTTTAATACAGTTTTAGTTGAGGCTTTTTTCCCCATTAAAACTCCAGTTTTCTAAATTTGGCTCCAAGAAAACCACCTGCATATTTGCCTGTACAGCAAACCAGACTGCATCACATTCTCTGGTCTTCAGCCAGCTCTGAGAATCCCAAGGTCAGAGAAAAGGAACCAGAACTAAACAGAAAGTCCCTGTAGACAAAATACATGCAGAACTTTTGGCAATCATTTACATCTTTATCAGAAGAGAACATCAGAGCTTGGATACTTGTATTTGATTATTTTAATAAAAAATAAAACAGAATTTTACATCAGGATCCAGATGATTAACTGTAACTGCCAAAAACTAGGTTTGTTTTCAAGAACTTTAAAAAACTCAAACCTACACATCCTAAGAGCTCAACAGCTTTGGCTCCATTTGTTCCTCAGCAAAGAAGAAAATGAAAGGATTGAAACAGGTGCAGGAGGAGATGAAACTACAAACAGTCTGATCACTTCAGCAAGCCAGGGAAGGGTGGGAGGGTTCCAAAGATCATCAGGAAAACCCTGAAGTAAAAATGGCTTGAATGAATAGTATAAACACAAAGAGCAATGGCCTGGCCTTCCCATTTGCCTTTTTAGTTATTCATCCGTGGTGCCACCCAGGTTAATTCAACACACTTTACAAGTGACTTTCATTAGTATTTTGCTGTGTACAGAACAAGCTAAATGAGGACCTATCACTGTTCACATCGGACAGGCTTCCTGTTGTTGTTCCACTTACAGAAGAAGCTCGTTTTCACCTAAACTGTACAAGGAAGCACATTTAGATACAGAGAGTTCAAAAGTCGTCAAAGATAAATCCTTGAGTTATTTAATTTTTCAGAGGTGGTGGTGGGGGAAGTCACACAAAGTTTAAAACTGACTACGCATAATGCTTAGGAAGAGTCTGGGGTTTGGCTTTTGCTTTTATAGGAGAGAGATCACACCTGACAGTTCAGAATCTCTCACAATCCTGAATATGGGAAGGATGGGAGGAGCTATAGCCTTCAGTGCAAGAGAGGCACCGGGCGACCAAGCAATGCTATCACAAGGTAAAACACCTACCCACGCTAGTTCCTGCTCTTGACTGAAGCATGACTAAACTTTGGTTTAGTCACTGTTTTGAGGACCGCTGAAAAATCTAAAAGCTCATCTAAGATAGCTTCTTGTAGGCTGGAAGAGATCAATTTTTATATAAAGAAACTGACAAAATGAATAACAAGATGATGACATACCAGGATCAAAATTATCTCCAAATATTCTTTTAGCTGGAATCTTCAGGTTCATAGTGGGAAATTGCTTCTTTAGCTGAAAACAAAACACATAACATTGGATTGTACTTAGACATTAAAGTACCTAGAAACAATTGCATTTTGTTTATTTTCTGATGAACAGTTTGAACACCTGATTATTAGTAATTGTGCTCCACTATGCCATCTCCTCTACTCATACACATGGGGGGAAAAAAACATACCCAGAACAATCTGTACTCGGCTTGTTTGCAACACACATATCCTTTTAAATTCAAAGGCCATCTCATCTTCATCTTATGGACTACTAGAGCAATAGTGCCAAAATCATTTGCCCCAGGTTAAAAAAACAAATTTCAGTGTTGTTTTTATTTTCCTTTTTTCTTCCTTCCTCCATCAGTTCTTCCTCTCTCTTGGATTTGCTTTTTCTTACTTGCTTGCACAGGGCTGTATGAATGAGGGATAGGATGGACTGGGAATACAGGCATCTGAGTTTTGTCCAAATGACATTCTTAAAGCTTTAGAAATCACGTGGTCTACCCCTACATCAAAACTGCAAACAGATGAACAGTCTATTTTATGATCCTGCATTTGATAATTCAATTATTACACTTGATAAACTGACCAGAAGATAGCATACAACAACACTGAATTATATATTAAAAAAACCCCAAACCCAACACTAGTCAAGCCTTGACTATGTTTACTTCACCATCAAGTACTTCAGAAGAGTAATCTTACTCTCATCCTCTTTAAGAGAGTACTTCTCTAATGCAGTAGCTGGCAATTCTTCTCTTAGCAACAGCAGTATCTCTTCCAGTGAGCAGCACAAGTTCTTTTTGGTATACTATACTGTATGAATTACACTGAATAGAAACTGGACTAAATGTGCTCCTGGTTAGGCTTCCCCAGGACCTCACCTCTGCTCATGTTAGACAGACCAGTGCTGAACAAACTTCAGCAGAGCAAGGCCAATCTGAATGGTGAGAGAATTTGGCAAAAAGAACGTGATGACCAACACTCCCTCTGAAAGGAGGATATCCTGTTTTCACATTCCTTACACATCTATACCTGCAAGATGTAGGTAAAGCATAGCATGGGGTGTCCAGGGGCATTTCAGCTCAGACCTTGTAGGAAAGCTTCAAGCTCACAGCCAGCATTTGGAGACTGCTGCCACACACAAATCCATGCACAGTGAGGCAGAAGGGAGGAAGCCTGACTACCTCCCAGAAAGACAATGGAAGACACAATCCCTTGATTGTGGAGACACAATCAAGCAGCTGGTAATATTTTAATATGGGGATAAGAGGGGAATTATTTCCTCTTGTAGTAAAGCAAAAATTATGGTCTCTAAATGTGAAGAACTGGACAAACATATGGACGCAGCACACATAACTCAGACTCATATCTGAGCAAGTATTTTCCCAACTTGCCCACCATGTAAAAGGGGAAAAATCCTTTTCTAGTAACAAACACAAGAAATCCATACTTAATTGCTGAAGAGGCCTATTTTATTTGGAACACTGACCACTTTATTTTTGTGCAAAAAAATCATACCTGCTATAAAACTGCTGGTATGAATTGCTATGAATGATTTACTAGAGAATTTCTATTAAGAAATAAGGATTTGTTCATTGCTTTCAGTACCTCAAAGAAAACCACTTATTTTAGAAAAAAAATACATCTATCTAGATGTTTTGTGGGTTTTTTTATCATGAACAAATGCACATTTTAAATATTTTGACAACCACTAAACTGCAAGTTTCGTTAAGCTATGATCCCAAGTAACTACAAAAAAAGGTGACAAATAAGTGGATTTTGAGTCTGAAATTCAAAGAAACCAAAGTTTAAAAAACCCATTCCATCATTTTCTTTAATCAGACTCCAATGGTTATTAAATGTTGACTCTAACTCCTCAAGAGGGGACTAACTCAAACCACAACACTGCAAGCAAGTGTTACTCTGCTATTCTAGTGGAATTTCATAGCTTGCTTTTTGCTTACCGTATTGTAGAGTTTATCAAATTCTGCATACCGTCGAAAGACAAACCATTCATTTCTGCCAACAGAGACCAACACTTTGTAAACCTGTGGGAACAAAGACAATGTTATTCCCCAGGAGGTAAATCTCCCAGGTTTAATCCTGTGGTGGAAGTAAGGGCAGGTTGTTAAATTTATTGTGTAAATGCACTTATTGAACTATGTATTTCTTACAGCTAAGTCACACAGATATCAACAGAAACGATTAAAAGAACAATTAAAAGAATCTGGTATCTGATATTTTACAGAATTTTTTTTTTTTTTAACAGCAGGTAAGCAAAAACTAACTCCAAAATTGATTTAATGGCGTTTCATAAATTAGTTAATATCCGATAAGAACATCTGGCCATCAGATAGTAGTCTACTAAAATTTACTATGACATTTGTTAACAACTTGATAATCCATAATAAAGACTAATATTAAAGAAGCAAAGCATTTAAAAATACTGAAGACTGCCTTCACCAAAACCTAAAGAGAAAATACATATGGAAGGTACAAAAATAACTGTTCCTTGCAACACCTTGAATGTAGAAGAATCCTGGCTGATGGCACAATTGTTCAGGGAGGAAAAAATAGTGCTGTGGCTGAAATAAAGCCCATATAACATAATACACAGCACTGGGATGAAGGGAGGTAGAGCTGGAACCTGCTGCACACTTCTGGCCTTATAAATGCCACGTCACAGAGGACTTCAGTAACAAGACATATTGTCAGTCCCTGGATTCATAAATCTGGTTGACAGCAGTGTGTCCAGCAGGCTTCTCCTGTCTCTTAGGCAATTAGTTGTCCTCACTTCTCTACTCTCTTGTACTTCCAGAAGGAGCTCAGCTATTCCTTCAGGGAAGAGGATGGGCAGCAAGGAAATGAGTGCAGAGCGCTGCTAATTCCCACTGCAGAAAACTGGACCAATGCCCCAGTCTCCCTTCTGCCCTGCAACAGCACCTTGGCTCTCTCTCTAACTCCTGCAGGGGAAGTGGCAGCTGCCACCATCAGTTCCTCAGCCTGAGGGCTGCAGTCATCAATGCCGACACACTTCAGGCAGCGGGCCCAGGTAGCTGGGCACAGAAAGCACAGATTGCAGAGGCAAGCATAACTTAGGATAGGAAATGATATCCACCTCCTTGGCAACAGCAAAATTAAAACAGTTTTGTTCTCAGAGTAGCTGTAGAACAATGACACAATCAGCATTTTTTGCACAAGAAAGCATTAAAAAAACTGTATGAGGTCATCCAGTTCACATCACCAGCAAAGCTCTTGCACACCCCAGCAAAGGAAAAGCTGCAAGTTCAACAGTTATGGAAGCACTGAGCAGTAAGAATGCACACAGTATCCACAAAGAATCTGGGAAAACCTAAAACCATGATGTACCTGGGCTGTATTACTACACACAGCTACACCTATGTAATGATTAGAGAGATGTGCAATGCTTATTTCTAGGAAGGTGGGCAGGAGGAATATACACTTACTTAGATATTAACCTTTTAAAGTCTAATTCTTCCTCATCCAAATTTGCTCTAAGAAAACTCCTTAAACATAAATATATGATGCATCCACAACTCATAATATGTGGGTAAAAACCACAAAGCTTTGAGAAAAACAAAAAGGAAGGAAAAGAAACAAATCCTTAAAACTTTGCCATAAACTATCTTCCCAGATACAGACAGGACAAGATTCAGCTATCTCTGGATGCAGTAAGATTTCTTCACAAAATAAGTAATTGAAATTAAAAGCCTTCAACTCTGTTTGGTAGCTCATGCTCCTGGATTAAACACTTGATTTTTATTAAACAAAGAAAAATAAAAAGGTAAGCTGTTTTCCAATTTTAAGAAAGCAATAATTGAAAAAGTAAGGAAACTATTTATTGTCAACAAATTAAAAAAAACCAAAACAATTCCAGTTTCCACAGGGCTGAGGATTAGTATTATACATCACAGGTCTAAGACAAAGTTTTCAGATTTAATCAGACAAACAGCACCCTTGAAAGAGATTTTTTAATAAGCCTGTATATGATCCAGGTGTGAAGGGAGACGAGAACAGGTCAGAAGAGAAAATTAAGCCTCAGACATCAAACAGCATAGGGATAAAAGCGAGAAACTCAAAACAAAGCTATTTGTCATAACAGGCAAAAGAATGACCTAATATGCAGCAAGGACAGAACAGCAATTAACATAGGCTAGATATGGCCAAAAACAAGGAAATATTTTACTCTTTTTATTCAGAAAGTGAATGCTGAATCTTCAGAAAAATGCAGGATAGGGAACTAGTGTGGATTTATAGAGGATAGTTGCCATGAACAAAGTGGAAGTAAAAAAAGCTCCCTGCCAGAACATGCGAAAAATACAAACGTAATTATTGGGGGGGAAAAAAAAATTGGTAGTAAATACATCAAAAGTATGTAGTATTTAACAAAACCAAATCAAATATTCAATAAAAGGTCATCATGAAAGGTTCAGGAGGAATAAAAAGCTCACTTCCAAAGACAAAACTGAAAAGCTCATTTAATTATCAGAATGACAACTGATCAGAGACATGATTGTTTTTAAAAATGCTTTATCAGAGTAAGTGTGAGGGGGGAAAGCAGAGCTAGCAAAAGCTAAGTTGCACATATTTGTCTTGTTTCCATGCCAGCATTAAGTGAGCCACTGAAAGGTTTGAGCTGAAATTCATAGTTTCTATTCAGACTAGTAAGCTTCTAGAAGTGTCTCAGAAGCAGCAGTGAACCATATTCTAAGCAGCAGTAAGGTGAAGACTATACAGTCACCTGAAATCTTTCCTAACCTTTATCACTCTGACCTTTCTTTCCACCCCAAGGTTCTTAGTGCTCTTCATAAAAATGGTACTAGTGTGGCCATCAAAAAGAGACAGAGCTACGACAAATTTGTTAAGAACTGTTTTCCCCCTGCATCCCTTTCTCACTCCCTGTCAAAGTACTGATGGGCTCCTGTCATTACACATAGCTACAGAAGAGGGGACGCAGTAACAGCACTGACACATGCTGGAATTCACAGTTTCTACCATGAAGTTTAGTATGACCCTCACTTCTGTTATCAAATCCTAAAATATATGTGATAATATTCGAAAGCTTGGTTGTGAAAAGCACTTCTTGTCAAGCTGCTAATTCTGACGCAGAAAGCAGAAGCCAGCAAGACAAAGTGTACCTCTGCACTGTGTAAGCTGGGCTGGATTCCTTCCTCCCTCAGCCCCCATTTCTGATGTTTCCTACTCTTGCTCATAGAGCTTTCTAAAGGGCACACCCAAACAAAGTGCCTTTACACTATTCAGATTGTCTCATAGACCTTTAGCTAAAATGACCTGGAAACCACAACATTAGTACATGCTCAGTGTACCGCATTGGCATATTTTAACAACAGAACCGCCAGCACTGAGGCAACAAAACAAACCTGTTTTGCTCACGTTCCGACTTTCATGAAGGTTTTCCTGCTCACCTGAGTCTCACATGCATGCAAAAGTTTAAAGAATTAGTAAAGTTCTCCTTTGTTTATTCCCTTTACCAGCACACTCCTTCCCCAAACTACATCTTGACACACTCATAGAATCAAACAGCACGGTTCTTCTCTGAGGAAGGCAGGTGAAGAGGAAAGGGAGATAACTCATAGTAAACCTTTGTTTTGTTGTATTCTTCAGACAGCAACTCCATATAAGGGTGTTTGCATTCCTCATCTGAAGAATGACTAATTCACTCAGTGAAAAAAAAAAACCCTAGAGGAAGTTGCACAAGAGCAATGAAATAGTTTGAGCTTTTTAAAGGAAGGATTTTGATCATGTCATTTCAGGTTATATAGCAGCAAAACAAAAATCCATACCACACAACTTTATTTTTCAGTATGCAATGCAAAGAATTTCCCACATAATAGGAAGACTTCACAACCAGAAAGTCAAACTGGGAGGCAAAGAAAGGAAGAGGGAGAGGAATGACAAGGAGTGGAAATGGGAACAGGATAGGAAAAAACTCATAAGCATTAGAATCAGAAACAGGAAGGAAGACAGAAAAAAGTTTTGAAAGAAGTTGATGGTTTATATTTTTTTCATTTTACACAAAAAAATTACAGTAGTATAATAAGGTATCTCTGAAAGAATGGCTGTTAAAATAAACAAAAAAACCACAAAGAACCAAATCCACACTTTACTCCTTTACAAAATAAATGTCTTAATGAAAAATCACACAGAATGCCAAAAATGGTACCAAAATGTTTTCTGTATCCTATATTTGGATACTTAGATATTTTATACAAGCAAATGCAGCTATTTCAGGGTAAAAATAGTGGAAATTTGTAAAGGCAAGTTCTTCTTGCAGAAAGCAACAAGTAAACACTGTAAAATATTCACAACTTTTCACACTGGACTATGGCCAGTACTCACAAGAGCAAGGAAACTGATTTCCATAAACCTATTGAAGATAATATGAAGCTTAGCAGCAGAAGAAAAGAAAGCAGCACTGCTAGGCACCAATAGCCTGTGCATTTGGACACAGTGCTTACTCTCTTATATACTTACAGTAAATCTCTTTTTCTTCTCTCTGTGTTCATCAGAGCTGGGAATGCTAACGCTTGGGCAGCTCTCTTTGAGATCCATTGTATATTTCTTGTGACAAATTTGTTACAGGACCCTGCTTCGGGTGTTGCAATCAGGAGGTATCGTCAACGGTACTGATCCAATATACGCAGCTTTTCTTGAGAAAATGTGAATTCCATCATGTAATCTTAAAGTGAACATAGAAGGAAAATTAAGTACAGGAACTCTTAACTCACAGTGCTAAAAATCTGTGTGACAAGAACTTTCCTGGCGGGAAATGCAGTTCAATATGCACATATAAAGCCACAATCATGCATATTTTGTAAACTTTCATGCTTATGGTCCTTTGTTGTTTCACTGAAATCACTCACATTCTCCAAGGACAGAAGTGCATGCAAAAAACTACACTGAGTTGTGTAGACACGCTAGAAACAGATTTGGGCCCAGTATACACAATATTTTGAAGGAACAAAGGGCATGAAGAAATAATTGAAGATGACAACCTGGTATCAGACATCTGAGAAATGCCACCAACTTGTACATTCAGAACAATTTATTTCAATAACTAAGGTTTTCAACTGCAAGAGTCTGTACAAGAGGGCACTTCAGATTTGTCAGAACATGCTGAGTGCATTTAAATGTCACATCAGAGGTCAAAGATGACATGAGAAAAACTAATTTTTCATGTGAATTTTAGAGAGGGACACAGGCAGCATCATGTGTCTGTCAGAATATTTACCTTTCTGCCCCCCTTTTGGAATGACAGGCATACTTTGTATTTAGCAGAACACAGGATGTTAGGTCACCCTTTCCCTTCAGTGGAACACTTTAGTTTTGTTGCAGAATGTGAGAAGGGCGCAACTCAAGAGACTGAGAATAAAGCCATCAAAAAGGCAGAAAGCTTAGTATTAACCAGATGCCTCTTCAGTCACGAGGGACAGTATTCTCCACACCTGCCCTGAGCACAAGCACATTATTTACTAGACCCCACTAATAACCAAAGGAACTTCAGCAGCAGTGCCTAGGAGCAGACAAAATTAATGCTGCATACGTACAGCAGGGCCTGTGCAGCGCAGCCATCTGCAATGCTCTACTGAATGCAACACAGCTTTTAGAACAAGATGTGTCTGATCAACTTACAAACACGAGAGAAGTGTTTTAGAAAGAGGGGGACCTCACTTATCTCCAAAAGAACCAGAGGAAAAAGGAGCGCCCAGTTCAACATTAACTCCCTATTTTCTTAAAACAGGGAAGTATAAAAGTGAACTCTGTAGTTCATATCATAAATTTCCAAAAAGCACAAACTAATCCAATGCAATCCTGCTATTAGAGAGACACCCATATTTATGTTGGCACAAAGGCCAAAGCTCCTGGAATCCAGTAAAAAGATTTGTTCCTGATACCCAACTAGTCTCAGTCAGTCAACTATTTTCTTGGTCTCAAAAGCCAGATCATCAAACTTCATGTTGTTATTTCTCCTGTAGCCATTTAAAATTGAGACAGTTTTCAAACATGTGATGACTTTAACAAAAAGGAATGTTTAAGACCACTGTAATCACAGCTAAGTGACAGATCATCCATCCTGCAACACATATAGAAAATTATTTTTAGGTACAACTGCATTTACCTTAATTTGATTGTTCCATACTTTACCAATTGGGAAATTACAGTGTTGAGCAGGATTAAGCTTCTCCCCCACCTTTATTTGACTAGAACACAGTGCATCCAAGCCAGTTACACAGACTATGAGTTCCAAATTGGTTTCTCTTTTCCTTTGGAAAGCTACTGTTAAAAGCTTTATTACAACAAGGCACACCTTCCACAATTTTATACCAGCATGAGATTAAGAGTGTTCTTCTCCCATTGCCACATACTAAAATTTAGATATAAAGGTTAACTAAGCTCTTCTCCATCATAAGAGGTCTACTAAAACAGCCAATGGGCACTACTTCAAGTAAGTGTTTCACTAAGCTTAGACTTTACTAAGCACTTGTGTCAATCTTTAGCCACTTCAGGTCCAGTGTCAGGAACTGAGCATAAGTCCCTCTATTTTATCTGTCTTCCTGCTCATCACAGAAAAACAAGTAAAGCTTTAAAATGGATTAAGTGTTCCCTGATTGGTATCACTCACTGTCCTTCTCTTGTAAACCAACATTCGTTACAAAGCTTTCCAACATGCCTGCATTCATTTTCACAATACAGGCTGTATTTCTCTCATCCCTTCCGCTTCTTACTTTTAATGTCAGAGTTTTAAATGCAAGTACAGGAGCCGTATGGATTAAAAGCTGTAGTCTTCGAAGACTGAGCTTTATTTCAGATCTGAAGTTGAAAGATCTCTGAAAAACAAAAGGAGGAAGTGTCAACCAGATTAATTCAGGAAGCATTTATTCATGTTACTGGGGAGAAGAAGAATACACCATCTGAGAAGGCAAAACTGTAATGTTCACATTTCTTTCTTTAAGCTGCCTGAAAGATCACTGGCTGTGATTATTTTCTTTCCCTGAGGCATCTCCTCTGAGCCGTGCCTGGGTCACCAACACTAAGCTGAACTGACAAACTTGGAAGAACTGCATTTTCACTTTGCCACTAAACTCCAGCAAATCAGAGCTTTCTTTCAATTTCTATTTGCTTCGAGCATATCAGCTCTTGAGAGCTTCTTTCATCAGAACTGTAGGTCTGACTACAGAAATAGGGATACATTTGCCTTAATCTTTACCGTGCTGTAGTTAGGAACACAGCTGTATCTTAAGTAGCAGGTAAAACCACTAATGCTGTGATAACTACATGAAGTAATAATGGAGAGAAAACAGTAGGGGCATATTTTTATCCACAGTTTCAAAAGTGGAAATTGCAGCATTTTGAAGGATGCCAGATATGAGTGAATTTAACAGACCCTGTCAGCAGAGAAGTCTCTACCTCTGGTTACAGTGTTTTCTGTAACTAAGAACAAGCAGCCCCTGGGCTCAAATTTGTAACAGACCAAAAGGGATGGGAGCTTCAGAAAACCACGCAGCAAAATAAGTCCCATCAAACTTAGGCATCAGTGAAAGATGTAGATAATGTAGATAACCTGCAAGACAAGTTAATGCTGAGACCAGTGTTGTCCAAAACCAGCTAAAACTTAAGCTGCTATAGTATGCAGGCCTGGAACAGGAGAAGGCACAGAGAAAGTTACAGTATAACAGGAGTCACCGGTCCTTCTTGCACAGTTTCAAGCCTATCAACAGCTACACTGTCCATTTTCTCCATGGGGGCGGTCAAAAAGCCAGCAGTATTTTCATGGTTTCCTGCAGGAAGCCAGAACAACATCAATTTTCAGGCTGACCCTTGCCTCTGGTGAAGCAAGAGCATGGCAATAGCACCGTGAGAGCCTACACAAATCTACTACACCCACAAACGAATGCCTGGCTGTAAAATCTTCTGTGCAGCCTCCTAATAGCTCTATGCAACAGGCAAATATGACATAGTTTAGCAGTATGTGGCATCCTCCTTCTACTCTTTTCTACATACACAAACTGTACTAGAAAATGTTTCTGAAATTTAATCAGACTATTTTATTCTGCACTGAAACACTTTCTGTTTTTTTTAAAATGGTAGTGGCCTAAAGATGGTATCACTGTATAATCAAAAGACCCTTTTTCTAGATGCTTATGCTTCAACCTCTGCCAAGAATGTCCAAGGCTAGATCAGGTAGCTGTGTACTCACCTGCTGCCTCTCCAGCTGCTGCCTCTCCAGCTGCTGCCAAATTGCCTTAAACACCTCTACGGCCAGAGCAAATCACACTCACTCTTTGAGTAACACAAGGGAAGCAGAGACAAGAAAAGACAAAAACCCCAAAAGACTCTCTCCCTGCAAGCACACTTGGGAGGAATCACCAGGATCCATATCCATCGGAACAGAACAGGCACTTCGCTATACACTAATCATCTACCTTGAAGGACTTAATTTGGGATTGAGTTATCAATAAAACGAGCTGCTGAAAATCTCACCTGTGATTCCAGTTACAGAAGGAACCTGAATATAAAGAAACAGAAAGCAAGGCACAAGAGGCAGTCCTATTATTTGCAATAAACACTACCCTATTTCCTCTAACTTTCTCCAAAGTATCAACTTTGGCATACTTTTCATCACTTCCTCAGTCTTCTCCACAAATACACTGATAATGGCTCAACAAATCACTGGACCTTACACAATCTTGCAGAAAACCCAGAAAGTCAACTTTTTCTAAACCTCTCTATGAAGAAATAGTGTCCCATTCTTGTTACCAGACAGGCAGCTGACACACAGGAAATGGGAGACAAGATCCAGAATTCAGTGCAATAGAAATACAGGATGAGGAGATCCAGGGACTGTACGTGAAGTTAAATGCTTCAGAAAAAGTCAAAAGCAAAACACAGATTGCTAATCTCTAAAGAGAGAGGGATGGCCAGAAGCTGTTCAATAGCAAGGTTCTGGAGAAAACAGGCTTCATTCACAAAAGACATCCTTTTGAATATCACAGTACATACAACTTTTAATACAGTAACACCAGACACCAGGGTAGACCTCTAGCAAGACTTCACCTGAATTAACAAAGGGAGCACTAACCAAAATACTCTAGTCAATCCTTGGCTTATCTCCATATTCCCTTCTAACTACAATTTGAGAGAGTTGAGAATTCAGCCACTGCTATAACGAAGAAAGCCTGCTCCCTGTTTACACATCCACCCACTACCTAACAGTTTTAAAAATCTCTAGTAGCACCAACCCTCTGCAGCAACGTGAGCAAAGTCCAATTCAACTGAATCTTTCTACTTAGAGAAAAGGACTGCAGGTAAAGTGCAAAGTCAACCAAAGGAATGAAATACGTAACTACCCTCTTTTTGTCTGTATCAAATTTACTTTGGTGAAGTCAGGCAAGTATTACCTTCCCATGATTGTACTGCACCCAAGAACATCCCTTCTGCCCCACCTCCCAAAAGAAGCTCCAGTAAATGACTCTTAACTGGCATATAACAAGATTTGTGGCTTGGACTAGACCTATTTGCATTCATATTTATTACATGACAGAACACAGGTTCTCTGCTGTGGTAAGCAAACCCTGAGTAATAAAACGGGTCTTAAGAACAAATACTGCCAATAAGAGGCAGCTGTCTTTTAATCCTGAACACAGCTCCATAATTTCAACTTTAGCCTGTGTCCAAGGTATCCAGAAGGACCACTATGTGCCTCAGATGGTATAACTTACACAAACAACAGAGTATATTAAAAAAATCCAGTTTGTATTACACTTGCTACCTGCACATTTCCTGGTGTGCTTTCTCAGCCTGCCTACACAACAGGTCCAATTAAATTTTAAATGTAGATGCCTAAGGATAGCACAGCTCAAGAGTTGTAGCAACAGCACTGTAAGCTACTTTGAAGAGGTCTTACAGACAGCTGACAGCAGCCACCTGCAACATAGTCAGTTCTACATAAGAGGGCAGTCAGACTTCAGTAAACACCAAGCAAATAATCCAGCCTCATTCTACTCCTCTGGATGAAAATTAAATAAGAGAACACCACATTTCAATTCCAGATATACCGGACATATTCTTACATGACCTCCAACAGAAGTCACCAACTGCTCTTCCTTTGTTTCACTACATAAACACAGAATTCCAACCTGTTTAAGACTGATGTTATTGTTAACGCATTGAACATAGAGAGAGTTCCTGGATTTTATGTACTGGATTTGGCAAAAG
This sequence comes from Dasyornis broadbenti, assembly GCA_013397935.1. Taxonomy (NCBI): domain Eukaryota; kingdom Metazoa; phylum Chordata; class Aves; order Passeriformes; family Dasyornithidae; genus Dasyornis; species Dasyornis broadbenti. Next base: position 602,567 of record VZRN01002202.1, read on the forward strand.
GGTAAAATCCATGTAACAGAATATAGCTGGATAATAACATAATGAAATAGGTAAATCCAAGCTACCGGCCACAATCCAGAAATCACACTTTTGAAGTCTATGCTTTACAGAATTGATGGCTGCTTAGAACCATAAAGCTGTTGGATAATCAAAAGGCAACAGCTTAAACACTGGAATGTAAAATGCAAGCAAGAGAAAGACCCTTTAGCAACATATAAATTGCATGTCCAGTTCACCACCACTTGATTCACCATGTTAAATCGGTGCAACCACAGCGAGTATTCTCTGTCCATTCTTCAGGGACAGTTTACAGGCCCCCGCAGGTAAGAGCATACACTGACCTCTCACATATTTCTGTGCTGCATAGAGAATGAGAAGGTTCAATTCCATAAGGATTCACAGATTAGTTGCTTATGTACATAAAACAGAACTTGGTGCAACAACATCAGATGTGGTGAGGCTGTAATTTACATCACAGGTGGGAATTCGAAGCTGGAAAGCAATTTTAACACGTTATGTTGTTATTATGTTACATTATCAGGTAACCACTACTGCCTACTTCTACAGCTTTGCCAAGGTTGTTAAAACAAGCAGTACTTCTCACTGACATGGGCAAGTCAATCGTGCTGCATTTCTGATCTAAACGAGGATCTCAAAGTACCTTTTAAGAAATAGGTCAGTTTCCTAGCTCTAAGTTATAAAAAATGCCATGCATAGAGACTACCTTAACAACAGTGAACTTTCCAAAATGCTTTCCAAAAGCTAGTAACAATTTTTCCTGAGATCTAAAGTATCTTAAAGCTTTCAGGAAAGCACTCCTCCATACGCACCTTCTGTTTTTACCATTAGTTTGTATTACAGTCATTGAAGAGATTGATGTGCAGGTGAAGACCAAAAAAGAAGAAAAAAAAAGTCAGAACTATATTTAGACACTGAGACAGAAACAACACTAGCATTTAGAAGAATCCAAAATACAGTAACGTCAACCCTTAAAAACACAGTCTCATTTTGTGTGTGTCTATAAAAGCACTTGAAATGTCTGTCAGGAGTTACAAAAAAACCTTAGCTACAAGGGTATTGCAGCAAGTGACATTCACAGAAATCGTCAGTGCAGGAAGAACCGTAAGGGCATTCAGGTGACACTGCGGTGTTGCATTCAGGTGACACTGCGGTGTTGCGATGAAATGCAGAACCAGCACGACAAGGTATCCTAAGTTTACAGGGGAGTAAGAAAGGCACATTCCATCCTGCAAAAGCAGTGCACATTTCGAAGCAGCACAGTTACACCTTTACGAGCTGCTAGAGGACGAAAACTCACATAAACACTAAGCGGAAAAAAAAAAAAAAGACGGCCAAAACAGCTTTAGACATAATACTTCACAATAGCCTTTTAATTAACCTCCACAAAATTAAATTCCTCAAGGGTACCTGAATTCCGACAACGCAGTGTTGCCTAAGACGCTTCAGTTTCCCAGGAGCAGACTTCAGTGCTGCTCTCCCGAAACACCAGCACATCCTGGTTGCGAACCACTGGGGGAAGGACGAGAAAGACCGCGCAGAGGCCGCCCCGGTTCCCTTCCACGGTTACCACGGACCCGCACCTACCTCCTCCTCCTGCTCCTGCTCTTCCTTCTCCTCCTCACCGGCGCAGCCACTGCCTTCACAGCACCGCGAGGACCTCGGGAACGAAACCCAGTCTCTCGCCTTCACCCCAACAACTATTTCTCGGCTCTCCGACTTCTACGAAGTTAAGGCGTTCCTCGCGTTGCCGGCGCAGCGCCCGCTGCCGCTGCCCCGCGCGGCCATCGCCCGCCCCCGCAGGGTAACGCGCCCGGGGCTCGGCGGCCCGGGAAAGGGAAAGGCAAAGGCGGCTCCGCCTGCTCGCTGAGGCTGCGGCCGCCCTCTCTCCCTCCCTCTCTCCCTCCTTCTCTTCTTCCCTCCCTCTCTCCTTGCCTGCCTCCCGCCCCTCCTCGCCCGCGGCGCCAGGCTGCCCGCCCGCCCGCGCAACCCTCCGCGGAGCCCAGACCCTGTCTTGCCCCGGGCTGTAGGACGTGGCCAGCAGGCGAGATCCTCTGCCCCGCCCGTGCTTTATAGAGCTATATATCTACACTGAAAAACAAAACTTTAAAATTTTTTTTTTTTTTTTTTAATAAGGACAAGTTTCCACTTCCCCTAATCCCAAGGCTTCGGTCCCCTCTCCCCTCCCCAGCCCCTAGGGGGATGCTCCTGCTTCTGCTGGGCGGCTCCTCACAGAAACTCTGGAAAAACAGCAGCTCTCTGGTAAAAATAACCTAAAAACACCGCTGCGCACATGAGGGGTTTCAGTTTAACTCTTCAGTGTGTCCAGGGGTGCCCACAATCCACCCGCGAGGCCATCATTAAACCAGCCAGCTGCTGTAATGACAGCTCTCCTTCTGTATGGGCAGGAGGAATAACACGGAAAATGAGTTAGGTTTGTATAATATCTAGCACTATTTAGGGACCTATTTCTGCACCTTCTGAAATTTCAGGGCTAAGTTTCAATACCCCCGTTAAAATTCATCTGGACCTCTTAAAATTATGTGTAACTTGGTAGGTTTTTCCTGAGCAAATTGAGGCCATAAAACAGTTATAAAAATATAAATTCTAGGGGGAAAAAAGCTACTTTAATGACAGTATCACTCCTCACTTTATTTTGTTAACGAGATCTAGAAGTGTGGAAGAGACAGGAGTTAGCACGGATTCTGTTTAACAGAAAAGACCACCACACCCATTAAGTTAAAGCCTCATGTTTACTGAGGATCTGCTATCCTTTCAAACATTCAGAGGCTTAATAGGCAGGGAATATCTAATGCAAATGGTAACACTCAAGATGAGGTAAAAACATTTGCCATTTTAGCTTCCTCCCTATAAATACCTGAAATGTTTCTTGGGATTTCAATGGCCATGTAAAGAGTGAGCAAGTGAGAAAATACTGCAGCCCACTCCACTGTATTATCAATGTAACACCTGGGTGTCACCAAAACCCCAAAAGTTGCCATCAGGAACTGTTCTATTGATTATGGAGCACCCCCATGTTCTACAGGCCTGTCTTCACAAGATTTGTATTTGGGCCTGACGAGACATGACGGTGCTCATTTTAGCAGTCACAGGTATTGGCAAGTATCTGGCAAGGAGCAATTTGGGAGATCCTGTTTCTGAACAGTCCTGCTGCAGAAGTACTCCTGCATAATACTACACTCATGTGTCAGGCACTGACAGTCATCCAAGCACTCTCCAAAAACAAATCAGAGAAGCAGTCTGGCAGTTTTTAAAATACGTCAGTGTTTGGATTAGTGTGTTGTAACTGTGTGCACACAAGCTACAAGTCAACTGGATCACAAGCTTCCATTTCAGTAGAGTCCACACAGGAAGAAATGAGGCATTTTCCCATCCTAACCAGCCCTTTCCTGATTTTGGAGTTTTGTGGTTTTGGATAGGCACTGCTAGGTATTGAGACTCAGCATTGTAGCAACAGCCTTCTCCTGCTTGTTTGAATCTGGCCAGGTATTTGCCTCTGCATTCATGGAGGGGTTTTAAAGAAGCTTTGTTACGACTTCTCCTGGTGAGCCCCAGACCAGAATGCTTCTGAACTTCAGTCAAAATAACTAATTGGCAAATAATTTAGTCAGGTAATCTGTATTCAAGAGCTATTTGACTTTGCAGTTGTTTAGCAGTGTTCTGCTTCTGTCTGGTTGATCGTTTTCGGTTAATCATTCACTTGTCAGCAGATCTGTTGCATGGAGCTATTGGACTGATTTACACTACAGCCTCGAGCCAAGAAAGGTGAGAAGATTACCCTGGCTTAGAGATAATTTAACTCTCTCTCCCTGTCCACACAGTCTAAGTGCTAAACCTTTGACTAAAGAGTGGCTATTTGCTCTTCCTCACACTTAAAATCTCTCTCTGAAGACTGGACTGTTGAGCGATTAATTTTATGCAGTTCCTCTCCCTATTCTGACGTAAGTAATTAAGAGATCAGCAACACGGTACATATCCTTAAATTGTAATTTGTCTGAACGAATTCCACAGCATGTTAATCTGACTAGTGCATCATACTATGCAAAACACTGCTAAAGTCCTAACATTTAAATAAATTGTAATTTACAGATTTGCTTGATGAGCTTTTAAAGGATGATACTCTAATGACAAGGTGGATACCTGATGGTTAACTGCATAGCACACACAGAAATGCACGGAACTCAACTTGCCTTTTAGTGAAGTTAAAGGTCAGCATTCACTCTGACATTTTTGTCCCCAGGAACTCCCTTACATTCCCCATTTATGTTTTCTGGGCAGTAATACACACAGAGAATTTTGTTTCCTCTGCTTTGCAGTTCTTTCTTTCTATGGAATGTTACAAATCTATGTACTGTGCTGTCATCCCAACTATTTTAACTCTTTGCTCAAAGAGTATCAGTGATTGGGTGGTGGGGGTGGAAAAGACAATAAAAGGGAAGAGAAATGAAGGACCCACCTCAACCCATTGCAAATGCAAGAGGTCACAGAAATGCAGCGTACCTCTAACATGTTTCTTCAAGCCCAGGATGAGCAGGTAGCAACAATATGAACTATTCAGTTCTGTTTTGACTGAAAATGTCCTTAAATTAGTATGAAAACCTTGTCCCCAACCAAAGATCAAAAGTCTCATTTTATAACATCAAGAGAACTCTACAGATAAAAATAGAGCATAAAAACCATTGTAAGACAAAGATAAACCAGAATACAGGTGACTTCTTTAAACGCAGCCAGGAGCTTTGCTGGCGAACACTGTTCCATATTAATCTACAGTGAAACTTTTGTATACATTTAAATATTCAAACAAAAAGCACACCCCAAACCACTTGACAAGCATAGTCCAAAAATTTTAGTTACTTCTAAAACACCGTGGGTCGTTGAGTAACAAAATCATTACCTCACTATCAGCTTTAAACACCAACACCACAGCTTTCCATTTCAGTTCCTGCATCTTCAAAGGAGTATCTTAGCCTATCTCTGTTAACACCAACCTTTCTATCCCACTCCTCACACTAAGGAAAACACAATCTTCTTGCCCCAGAACAGACTGTTAATAGTCATCAGGTTTGGACACTAAGATGAGATGGTGTTTGGAATTAAAACTTCTTCTGTGGCAGTATCTTGCCAACTGGCAGCTCCAGTTAAACCAAATGCATATATGTTTAAAACCCTGCAGAACCCTGAGATATGTTAATAGATATGAAGCAATCTTTTAAATAATTATTGTCAGCCTTTAGCACATCAAGCCCTGAACTTACACTTCATTCAGGAAACAACTCATGGCCACTGTAGTTAACTTCACGTGTGCCAACTGTTTTAATCAAAGAACCCAACTCCCAGGAGGTTGTACCCACCTACACAGCATTGAACAGTCTGAGGACATCACCCCTTGGAAAAGCCTCAGGCTGCCATGGATGGGCCTCATGACACGGCAAATCTCAGCAAATATCATCTAACACCAGGGATTCTGGCTGCCACAAAGACCCCATAAATGTATGAAGACAGATATGCACCTGCCCTGTTCTATGAATTACTCTCACACTGCTTTCCAGCCTCCTGTTTGGAGGCTAAGTAGGCTATATTCATACCCTCCAATCTGCTTAGGAACAGGACTTAGAAGAGGCTTGGGCATGAGCCAGTAGGGACCAGGCATCCAGCACCGTGAAGCGTGACACCCGAGAGTTGTGTACAGGAGAAAAGAGTGTCCTGTTAGACTCCCTGGACTCATGAGATTATCAGAAGACACAAGCTACCATGGACAAAATCAAGTAAGTGAAGACACTCGGTGGGAAAGTGAACTACCTGAAAGCCTGAGAATTGAAACTGTGGAAGAAATGCTAGCTGGGCAAGATTGAAAGCTCACAATGCAGGTGCAAGCAACAGAATCACCAGGTAACCGTTCTTTACTAAAGCTGGTTTTGTAACACTTAATGAATGTATGCATATTAATAGATTTCATTTAACTAATTTTCATACTTGCATGCCTGTGCTTATTAGAGGAATCTGAGTAATGGTTCAGTTTAACATGAGCTGCGCAGAGGAAATGTTTTTTTCCCTACTTTCCTTTTGTATGCTAGATCAGCTACAGAATGTCTTCAGATGACAGTCTTTCAATTTGAAGGAATGAAATGAATACCTAAAAGACTGATTCATTGCAAACATATACTTCAACCCCTTCTCCCAAGCAAACTAACCAACCCACCAGAAACTACCACAAGCCACCTAAACAAGTACGGCTGAAAGATTTAGTATTATCTCTTGACAAAGCGTAAGAACTTGGCAAGTAAAAAGCTTCATTCATAGTGACATTTATAGTGAACTGCCAGTTTTCCAGCACTCCAGACACAAAGATGATGATCCATGTATTACAAGAAGAATGTCCTGTAGCACAGAGGTTAATGAATATCAAAACCACAGTCTGCAACAACAGTACATGGACTCTCCCTTAGCATAGCAAACACCACAAATCAAAATGATGGAAAACTAGAAAAACCATAATAAACTGCATCATTTCAGGAACATCACAGAGTGTGTATAATATGAACCAGAAAAATGACAGCAGAACCACATCAAAGGAATTCTTCACAGAAGCTAAGAAGAAAACTGGTTTAAATCAACTGATGCATACACTAAAAAGGAACACTAGTACACAAGCAAGTATTCTGCCAATAGCATAAATGCACGATGAAATTTCACAGTAAAAAAGCAGTACCAGACAGTGAAAAACTCTATCTGCAATTTCAATACATCTGTTTTCCTGACTTCATCCTCCTCATTCCTTCATGCACACACCAAAATGTATTACTGTTACCATATCTAGAGTACTTTTTTTCAGGTTAGTTTCACTTTTGTCAAGATTAGTTTCTAAAAATGCAAGGCATTTAAAGTGAATGGTGAATTCAGTGCACATGAACTGTCTGACCCAAACCTTGCTGTTTATATCCTGTTCACCTATCACTCCAACAGCTGGCAGGGTTCCACCAGAAGACATCATCCAACCATAGCTGTGTCCTTAGGAGAAGCACCACTATCAGAGGGCACATGGCCTGTTTCTCTTTTTGCCCTGCACCTGCCCTTACTCACTGCTAGTGTGCAGTCTGGAGCAGGTACCCAAGTGAAACCTCTCACCAACTAGTTCAGCTACCAGAAGAAGAGCAGTATGAATGCTGAACTCCTGATAGGGTAGTTTATCTTAGTTATCAGTTATCTCGGAGACCCACAGTGTAGCTACAGCCTCAAGCCACCTCCACTTGCTCACATGGAAGCACAAAAGATTTACATGGATCCGAGAATACGAGGAAAACTAAGTATGTTGGACTTGACTTACCACCAAGTCCTACAAGGGTGAATACATATATAACAAAAGGGAATACATATATAGCAAAAGGACAAAGATAACCAGCTGCTTTATAGGCATATAGCAACACATGTGCTTGACATGTCACATATACAGCTTATCGGTACATGATGACATGTTCTGGGACTAGTTTCAGCAGACATGCATAAAACACAGTAATAAATTACTGCACTGGTAAACACTGTGAAGCTGAAGTTATCAAATACAGCCCATAAAGTATAAATTGCTAAGAAACCTCCCAACTGACAGTACCATATGACCTGCATTTCACTCTCAACAAAGACTCTTTGGAATTCCATTTATAAATACAGTTCTATAAAATAGGTCAAGTCTCTGAGTTTCCAGGAGATCTGAGCAGTTTGTGCAGGAAAGTATACCAAAGCTAAGTATAAAAGAAAAAAAAACTCTCTAAGTGGTAATTCTGTATGGATGTTTCTTATTTCAGCCTCCTGAATCCCAGCTACAGCACGTTCTACTAGAATTGCAAATACAGGCTGGGGTGAACAAACATGCTTTGGTAAACAAGTTCTCTGGCACACAATGTTATGTAGGTGGGGTCTACCCAAAATGTCAAGAGTTCTTCCTCAAATTGTAGAGATGAGCAAGAACACAAGGACTATGTTTGCGTTTGCAAACTATTTATTGGTATTCTATTCAAAAGAAACTGAACAAGGGTTTTGGTTTGGGGTGTGTATCTCCCCTCACATAAGGCTCACAGGCTTTTTCCAAAATAAAAGCATTTTAAAGGCAGCCTAGGATCTACAGAACGGACCAGATTTGTTTTTGCTATTCTATGAATACTTCCAACAAACTGTTTATGGCAAAAGACACATGCATCCCACTAAAGCACTGCTATGCACCAACTCAGAGTTAGAAAAAAGGTAGCAACAACGAAAAAAAAAACAACCTACCAAAGCAAGAAGATATATCTTATAATCCAAAAAGGACACAGATTTAAGACAAATAATTTCCCAGGTTTGCCAGATTTCCAACCCTATTCCTGACCTACAGAGAAGATACATATTCATCTACCAGCTACAGAGTCTGATTTTTGTTCTCCAAGAACAAATACTCTCATTTTCAGTCCTGGAAACTATGGGTCAGTGTTTGAAGGGTACGTGTGGGTCTGAACTTTTAAGTGAGTTTCAGCAAAGATTTACATAAAGATACATCAGCAATATTTTACATAAAGATGCATACAGTCCTCTTATACCAGGTAAAACCAATACAACAAGAAGCAGGTACAGATGATCAACTTCTGGACTCCACTAAACTAATTTTTTCTTTAACTTGCCTTTCTTCTTATAATATGGAAATGTAGCAGAAGCGAGTTAATGGAATATTGTAAATCTAAGTATAGAACATAAGCAACAATTAAATAAATCCTTCTAAACTTGATACTAACTCAAGTAACTCTCGAAGCTAACTAACCACTGTTCCATTATGCAGTTTTGAAAAGGAACATGGCAGTATTTAATAATTCAGGTCAGCCATTTTTTGCTAGGTATTGTGGTGTTGGGGGGGAGGGATCACACAGAACAAGGAAAGATATTGTAGGCTACAGCACAGAACCTGACTACTAGGTAGGAGAAATTATCACAAAATTGTATCTATTGACATTTAGCTTTGTCAATGTACATTTAGATGTCCACATAGCCATTTTAAAAGGGACAATAAGAACCAGATTATTTAAAACACATGGTATTTTCTTGAAGTCATTGTTCAAATTACTAAAATGTTTCATGAGAATATATTCCTGCACACAATCCAAGCTACTCTTGGATTTATCAAGAGTAAGTCTTATTACAACTACAGTTTTCTCCAACAATGCTGTATAAATTAAAACCGTTTTTGTAGATGACAGCACAATTTTAAGCTTGCTCAAGAACACAAAAGAGCAAAATGTCAAGAGTTTTCTAATTACATGGCAATCTTTGTGTCAACCTGGTTCATTAAATATTTTTATAAATCTTTTAATTAAATTTTGTTCTAGAACGAAGATAAGGATTTTGTAAAGCCATGAGAACTCAAGATGTATATGCCCTGAACTGAAGCTCTTGATAAATACATTGTTACTGCATTGGTACTGAAATATGGTATATGTGTGGAATCTGTATAACATTCAAGAAGCTACCAACAATCAAACTCTATGTGGATTCAATTGCAGTAGTAATGAGGATCTCGTAACTGGAATATGCACCATGCTAGTGGATGCTAATAGGAGCACTGATGGAGGAAGGTACTAATATCTCTCGCTCTTGGATTGTCTGAAGCAGATCCCATGCAAGCACTCAAAAATCTCTCCATGTCACACTAGCTCTGTTTCCCCTCAGGTCTGGGATGAGTCACTAGCAGCTTGCTACACCAAATTGCTTCCGATTCAAATGTACCTTTCATTTATATAAAAAGTGTTGCGGTAACAGCCCTTCAAAATACCCACTTGAGAAATAATGTTTCATTGTTCACCTTTACGTAACTGTGGTTCTCCCAGGCCTACGCTGCTCTTTTTTTTTTAATTTGTTTGTCACCAGTTTATGCCTACCCAAAATCAGTTGTGGCCACACCAGAACCACAGGGACACCTGCACTGCTGCTGTGGTCACCTCCCCTAGGGAGCCTGGGGTGGCAGGCAGTGTCCAGCCAAGGGGTCCTCACCACGCACTTCTGTTGAAATAAAGTTGGGGTAATTGTGGATATTTTCATCCTTCACACATCTGCCTTCACTGATTGATTTAGAAGCACGTCTGAAGTCAGAAAATGTAAGAACTGTTTATTTCTCACTCTTAGAGGAATAATGACTAATTTTGAGAAGAGAAATGCAGAAGCAATCAGAATTCTTTTAAAGGCACGGTAAGGAAGTTGGCTGTTTGTACTGCTGAGTCCTATTTCCAGTATTCCTATTTCCAGCAATTCCTATTTCCAATTGCTCAATGGAAATTTACATATACACTTTATTGCATGCATTGTCAGCTGTCCTGGTTTCAGCTGAGATAGAGTGCATTTTCTTCCTACTAGTTGGTACAGTGCTGTGTTTTGTATGCAGTATGAGAATAGTGTTGATAACACATCGCTGTTTCAGTTGTTGCTAAGCAATGTTTACCCTAACTCAAGGGCTTTTCAGGTTCCCATCCTCTGCCAGGATGCAGAGGCACAAGAAGCTGGGAGCAGGTGCACAAGAAGCTGGGAGGGACCACAGCTGGGACAGCTGACCCAAACTGGCCAAAGGGGTGTTCCATACCTTAGAACATTATACTGTGCATATAAACTGGGGGAGCTGGCCAGGAGCCACCAATCACTGCTCAGGGATGGGCTGGGCGTCAGTCAGCGGGTGGTGAGCATCTGTATTGGACATCACTTCTTTCTCTTGGATTTTATTCCTCTCTTTCCCTTTCCTCCTTCTTCATTATTATTATTATTATTATTATTATTATTATTATTATTATATTTTACTTTAATTCAGTTCTTATATGGTTCTTACTTTAACCCATGGGTTTTACCTTTCTCCAGTTCTCCCTGCCCATCCAACCAGGGCAGGGGAAGAGAGCAAGGGGCTGCATGGTACTTGCTTGCCAGCTCCATAACATGAACCTGCACATTTAAACTAGTACCACATTTTCAAATCTGGTTTATGGGAAGGATGTCTCAAGCCACACGAGCCAGAGCAATTGATGGGATAAAGGAGAGGTAGTAGAACTTCTATCAGCTAACAAAAGGATCAGTGGTTGAGTGAGACAAAAAGCGAACAAATGAAACATCAAACAAACACCAAAGAAAAAGACAGTTGGGATGTTTCACATAAAAGAAAGTTTGAAAGCATTTGTAGCATTGTATGCTTACAATGGTGGACAGGCAGAGCCAAAGTATATGTGTATGGATGGTAGAATTGGGAGAGTATGGAAACAAGATGTTGGGGTTACTTATTTAATTTACAGGGGATTATATTAAGTTTTGTTTTATTGTGTGTCCAGGAAAGTTGAGAGGAGAGACCATGGCTTCCTGTAGTGTCAGGAAGAAGAGAGAGGAAAACATGCAGAACTCACACTCCTTTGCTTTATAACTAAAAAAACCCAGTAATTATTTTGAAATTTTCTTTTGTAAGGAAAGAAACTACCCAACAAAAAGCCCCAAATATATATGGAAGGGGAGGGGGGAAATTTACTGTGAAAGTAAATTGGATACTAACAAAAAAATTATTTCAGAGAATAATTGCCAGTATCTTCTGAACACATAAATTGTGGAATTTGTCTTACATTTTAAACCAGATCCTTTTCTTTACAAAGTGTGGCAGCACATGTCACAGCTTTAATTTCAGAGGAAGTGCTGAACTGAGCTGCTTCTCACAGCAGGGTGGGTGCCTTTTTCACTCACCCTGGATGTGAAGCAAGTCAATTGTCAGCCTTTAGCATCATTGGTGTCACCAAGGGTGAATATGCAAAGGTTCAGTTCTCTTTTGGGAGTGGAATGCAGTACAGCATTCCCCTTTCAAAACAGCAAGGGGAGGCATTTCAGTTAATTGCTGAGGTCATCCACATCAAACAGCTGTTTGTTCTGATGGAGTGGTTCTGTTAAAACTTTCTACTTTCATTGCTGTAACAAGCTGTGGAAATAAATCCATGGTTGGAAGAATCTGGATCCAGCATCTGACCTTTGTACAGTATCAACAACTTGTTAAACAAAATCTGGACCATCCCGTGAATGGGCTGAGGTTACAGACCAGAAATGGAGACTAGATGATCTTCAAGGTCTCTTCCAATCCAAACCATTCTTTTATTCTGTAAATCTGAAAGGATGCACTCTCCTATGTTTTAAATTGATATTTCCCACTGTGGTAGATCCAGTGTCACTGTGCACAATGACAAACAACAAGCATAATGACAGTCAGCAGAATCTGAAATACTGCAAGAACAAGCCATTGCACTGACAGGGCTAATCAGTTTAAACAACAACAAAGCCATTAAAAAACACCTACCAGCACCAAGGTTATTTGCTTGATATCTCAAGTCTACAAATCAAACAGCTAGCAACTTAGAAGTAAAACAGAAGAGCCTGGACTGGGAATCTACCAGCACATGGTATCTTGACAGTCACATGGTATAAGGAGCAAAGGCCTGTGAACTGACAGCACTTTAGTTTAGTTTAGACTTAAACTTACTTTATTTCAAAATCATAATTTTTTTTTATTATTTAAAAAAAGGTAGCAGATCCTTTAGACTTGATTCTAGACAAACGGAAAGCAACCAGTTCAGAAGAAAAGTTGACTAAACCTCATTAAATGGGAGGTGGGGGAGCCCAAGAATGTAGCAAAGAGAATGTGAACATTAGAGACACTAAGAGGGGAGACAAGAAAAAAGCAGCAATTCCTCTACAAAACGAAAGGATAATCTGTGCTTGTGCTCTGTAAAAATAAACAACAGAAGTAGCACAAGATTTATTAGTCAAGACAGACACAGAATATGAAAACATGGTCAAATTGCTAGCAGTAAGTATAAAATCTGCAGAAGGACATAGTTATGAGAATCAGCATGGTTAAGATTGAATTATAATTAAAAAAAAAACCACTAGCAACAAAAATAAATCTTTATCATCAATATGTTTATAGCTTAAGAGCAAGAAAAACCTTCTGGCCCTAGTCAACAGAGAAAAGCTGATGAGAGATGATGTCCAGAAGACTATCATGTTTAGGACATCAGTCTTCACCAAGAGGGTCAAATGCAAGCAGTGATTGGCATAAATAATAAGAATGACAGGTAAGATTTCAGAAGGAAAGGGAGAGAGACAGAGAATGGGGATGGAAGCATGTGCATGTATGCAAAATGGAAGAAAACCCAAGTAAAGAAACCAAAGCAACAAAAAACAACAGGTAAGAATATTAAAGACCCAGTGAGTCAGTTTAACTTCAGATTCCTGGGGAAAACAATCCAGAACAGATCAATTAGCAGCACCTGGAAGATAATCCTAAGTAACAGCCAAAAGAGATTTGTTAAATCACATTGCTAACTTCCTCTGACAGCCTTCTAGATAGGTAGGAGAGAAATCACAGATGTCACATCTTCTGTTTAGAAGAGCTTTGAAACTGCCTCAAGATATTTTAACAACCAGGCTACAGACGCAGGAAGAGTAAATATTAGTTCTGGATGTGAGAAACAAAGGTTAAATATATCATCATCAGGACAGAGTAGTGATCTGGAAGGATGGAGTGAAATGGAGCAGGTTATGTACGAGATATTGCCCACAGGCAGGAAACGTCCAGTATGGAAATACAGGATGGGAAACAAGGCCTCAGACTACAGCAGGTCAAAAGAGACAAATGTCATGCTGTTCTAAGAAAGACAAACATTGCTGTGAGATATAAAATAAAAGTGTTGGGAGTGGAAAGCCTGAGCATCATCTGCTGAACTCAAAAAAATCCTTCTACTTTACTCTGTGTCTGAATACCTGTGAAAGACGTGGGACTACCTAAGCAGGTCTAGGGAACAGAAATAAGGATGAAAACTGGTCTAGAAAATGTGACTTATGGGGAAGTGGGGTGGACAAGCTAGTGTGGGGTAGGGTGGGGTGGGGGGAACCCACTTAGGGGATAGCTGTTACCTTGGAAGACTGCTTCAAAGAGAAGGGAATTTTCTCTTCACCACAAGCCCTAATGAGCTTAAAAGGAGTACAGGAAACGTTCAGGTTAAATACTGGAGGAGGGGAGACAAAAACATGAAAAAAATATTGGAAGGGTAGTGAAGCAATGGAAGAGATTTTACCAGGAAAGAGCTTTAAAAATAGCTGAAGCAAACTCTTCTTCATAAGACAGATTACACCTTTGGGGCAGAGACCACTTGAAACTGAGACCTTATGGCTGGGAGCAATGTTTGAGGAAAGCAGTGGTGGCAAACCAGAAATGAGGGGAAGGAAAAGTTGTTTAGAAACACAGAGTGAAGCACTCAGGGAAGTCAAGTACCAGGCAGGAAACTGGGAAAAAGAAAGATGAAAAATGAGACTGCCATTTGCAGGGAGAGTCATTTCAGAGGTGTGTGACACTTTCATGAGTAATGACTTAGGAGTCTGCACCTGAAGTCAAGAGAAAACACAGACTCCAGGTGCTTAGACTTACTCTTGTTGTAGTTTTTGTTTCAATGTCTACTTTAGCAAGCAGTGCAGTGCAAGAAAAGCATATCCACAGAGAGGGAAACAGCTGATGCTGAAGATGCAGCATCCACATGACTCATGGTAGCAGGGCAGGATTTGTATGTTTTGCTTCAACCCAGCTTTAGCCTCATCCTGTGGGTAGGACACCTGCCCCTGCTTCAGTAGGTGCCAAAAGCACTCCTGAAGAACATCTTCAAGTCTTACTTCATCTGAAACAAACCCAGCTCATGTTTCCCAAGATCCCCCAGCAAAGTGAACCACAAGGGATGTACTCCAAAAGCACGCTCCAGAACAGAACTAATACTGTAGCAGAGACTAATTTTAAGCCAAACCAGAGGAATCCAGGGACCAACTATGGCATCCATGTGGCAGAGACCAAAGCAGGACACCCCAGCTGCAGCAGACCAGAACAACACTGCTTTCCTCCACCATTAGATTGATCGAAATGCTTTGCAGCAGGAAGCATGACTGGAGTGACAGTGTTCCGTGTCTAGACACCAGACACTGACTGATTTGAGACAACATATTGACCATTTTAACTGACATCTGATGTGACATATGGACATCTTTGGTAGATCTGTAAATACACTGGAACAACTATCACAATATTTTAACTTAGCAACTGCATTTGCTTTAAAATAACATTGCTAATAATCTGTCTTATTTTTCTTTCTTTCTTTTCTTTAAATGAGGACACATGTCGAGGAACTTTCTGACTCATATATTGAAACAGCAAAACCAAAACAAAGGGCCAAGCACCCAAGTCATCAGTCTTTTCCAGCTGCCGAGTTATAGAGCAGTAACCAAGACAAAGAGTGTTCTAGTTTCTCCTTGCCAGTTCCTAATACCAACATATTTTCATTTCATGAACTTTCTTCTCCTAAAGAAGTGTCAAATTGTGCACGTGTCTGTGTGTGTCCCTGTTTAGATTCTGAGCTGCAAGGCTGTCCTCTATTCCTTATGCTCTCTAGCTTCTGAAATATTCAGCCCCTTCAGACTCCTTGTCAAGGACTGTTTTGTTTCTTACTCTGTGCACATCACACATCCAGCATGGTTCCCTGAATAATTATCCAGGATTTGACTGGGTGGTTGATGATAAAATTTCTTTCAGGTCACTTCAAGTGATGCTCCTGTGTAAAACAGTAAACTGATTTTTGCACACATTGACAAGTTTGCAGTTTAATTTCTGAGTAAAACCCTGTGTTATAAGATTCCTCCTTCTACCTCTATTTCAATTCTTTATAAATAAACATACAATGTATGTGTAAAAAACCCACAAACTAATATCAACAAATACAATTAAAGTATTTGCACAGAAATTCAAGATACCTTTTAATACATGGCAGAAGCTACAGAAATCTGGTTTTATTCCCAGATAATTAAACAAGGGGAAAAATGGCTGAGGGCATAAAACATAAGAATATCTTAACTGAGGATCTGAGACAGCTCATGTTGCAGAGCTGTATTTACGAGACATGCATTATTTACACATTCCAGTGAAATACTCCACAGATATAACATTTTAGGGCAGTTTATGAATTGCTAATGTCAACTCACATAAAATGTGCTTAAATATCCAGATGCTATGACCAAAACCAAATGAATCATAAATTTGAAGTTCATCTGAACTGGTGAGGTTAAGTCAAGCTTCCAGTTTCAATTTACATTGCCTTGGATGTGAAAATTAACATCCAAGCAGCAAAATTTACTTTTAATTGGCTTGGACCGTAGATGAACTCTTTCCTTTTCAGTCTGCCTTCTGATTTTAATTGGGTAGAAAACTACTGTAAATATTTTCTTCTTTCTCACCCCTTTTTTCCCAAGGTTTTTTATAAACAAGTGAGGTATTGTTTAGCTGCTGTACTCCAGACCCCACACACCCCAAGGCAAAACAGAGAAAAAGTATGTGTTCAGGTTGCTACAGGGCAGGTTTTTATACATTTTTTGATCGCGCATTGGCAAACAACTTGCCTACCTCCAAACAAATTGATCAGTGCAATTTATAGTGTCTTTTTAGCTTTGCTTCTCATCATCTGTAAGGAGAGAAAAGTAGGCTTGGAAACTTCGGCAAAGGAACCTAAACAGATTTGCTCAGCAGTCTCCGAGTCTCTGGTCAACAGCTCTGTGCTGTTCAAAGCCCAAGTACAAGTGCATCACTGTTCTCTCATTTAAATGTAGAATAATTCTAGGATTCATGGCAATGCCAGCTTAAATTTAGCTCTAAAGAAACCCTTTGTTTTCAAATAAATCAGTGCCTGGTTTTAGATAATTCTATAAAGAATCCTATTCATCCACCACATAACCTATTAGTTAACATGAAAAGAGCACCAAAGAGGCAGCCAAGCTTCAAAAAATTCTGAAGAAAAATGAAGTTAAACCAATCTATCTGGCATATGCCTTTAGAGTTACATATAATGTGTGTGGGCACATACACAAGATGTAAAACCTCATTGCAAACAGCACAGTTCATTCTTGATACAAACACTTTACACCAAGACAGTTGAAAATTTTGTAGCACACTGGCCACATTCTCTCACCAGAGCACAGTGATTGTCTGGTTTTCTGCCAGTGCTGCAAGTGTCACATTATTTTCAAGGGAAACAACTAAGGGACAGTTTTGGGGATCCCTGACAGAGAAGCCCCATCTGTTTTCTGTCAGGGCTCTGAAAACTGAAGGATGGCAGGAAAGAGTTGTTAGTCCCAACAATTCCGAAGACAACAGATATTCTCTTACCAAAGGCTGATATGTAAGGGTGAAATTTAGATATTAAAATTCTGCTTAACCATTTCCACGCTAGTCTGAAAAATCTGTGACCCCTTTTAAAGAGCAATTGATGAAAACACGTTAGTTATTTACCACAAGTACTGAGAGATGAAATTAACAGCAGTACGTTTATTGCTTAAATGAAAAAGGAGGGCCTAGTATTTGGAAAAAAAAAAATCAGGAGGCAAATTGGATAATTGGATTCTAATGTATCAGCATCCACTATGACTCCAAATAACCCCCTTCTGTTTCACTTCTTACCTCTCATAAAACATTGCTATATACTCCTTAGTGGTACATGCTCTTCTTATTTACCTTTTATGAAAACCTAGCTTCTTTTCTTTTTTTTCCCTCCACTTGAATATATTCAACATGCACCACTACTAATGCAGCAAGGAGGCAGAAGTCTAGTTCTTCCATACACTTATCTTCAAGGTATTTGACAGCCTGGGCACTTTTGTCAGGTAGCTTTTATTTCTGAATTGTCCTAAGTATTCTCTGTTTTGTAATTTTTAGCAGCCTTCCAAACTTGTAGACTTAATGTGTCTTGCTTTTGCAAGGTATGTTTAAGTCCCATCCAAAGGAAATACAGGAATTCTTTTCCTTTAATTATCTCCTGTCCCTCTTCTATGCTTTTCCCAGCATTAAAGCAAACTACATACCATAAACTGGAAATTCCACCATGGTTGAGTAAAAGCATTCATCTTCTGAATGCTCAGTCCTTACTTATTTACTAAACTTAGTATGGAACGTATTTTAGGGCTTGATAGTGATCCCAGTTCATAAATACCTAACAATAAGATTTACAAACAACAACAACAACAGGCGATACCTAAACTATTATAATATAAACACACAGTAGTTCAGACTCCCGCAGAGTACTCTTGCATCCTAACACATGTATCCAACATTCCTCCACTTAAGCAGGAGCTACACAGGCTATGGAAGAGGCCAGAACACAGTCATGGGCTGCAGCACATTCTCTAGATGAGTTGGAGGCAACTGGACTTAATTAGCCTCGAGAAGAGGAGGCTTGAGGGGCACCTAACAGCAGCCTCCCAGTGTCTTTGAGAAGGTTACCAAAAGAGACTCTGAGGTGCCTCACACTGCACAGCATGAGAAGGGAAATCCCCACAAGGATAACTGACCACTAGGAGAGGTTGCCCAGGGGGCCTGTGGAACCTCTGTCTTTGGAGGTTTTCGAAACCCAGGCAAACAAAGCCCTGTGCAGCCCCGTCTGAACTCAGGGTTAACCCTGAGTTAACACCTTTCGAGGCGCTTTCTAACCGCAGTAAGAGCATGATTTAAGATGTTTAGCCCTGAGCAGCGCGTACCCCTTCAGCTTATCCTCCTAGCTGAATCCAGAAATGTCACTATAATGCAATATTACTAACAACACCGTAGGACAATAATCTTTACAGGTGCCCTTATATTTTCTCATTAAAATATCAGTTTGAGCACAGATTAATAATGCAAAGCCCTGAAATAGCTATTAAGATAGTTCCTGAAAAACAGAACTGTGTTTCCAACTTGTGCCTTATTTTTACAGCAAAGTTACAAGGTATCAATAATTGGCACACAATTTGCATATATTTAGATATTAGATTTTCCATCCTGTATTATATTGATAAACAGTTGGGATTGACTTCAGTTGCATGGATCTTCGATAATCACTCACATATGAGGTATAACTCCATGGGACACAGCAAATCTATTCTGATGCGCCTGCTGCATTAGAAACATTGAACCTGGGATCAGAGGCAAAGCTTTCCTTGGTCTGATATCTGTTGCAAAATATTTTGCAATTAACAATACAGTGAAGATATTTTAAATAGTTCTGTTTCCTTGGTTATTTCACAACAGTGAGCAAGAATGGAGAAGCACCATTGAAGGAAAACTAATTCCAAGGGCTGGAAGAAACAGCAGCAGCAAAGCAGCATGCTAGTGCCTCATAAGACGATGGAAACATGTCGGTCTTGCTTCTCAGCAGAGGCAAAGGATCAGAAGTTGGTACCCTTCAGTTTACTCCACCGGAAACATAAGAGTCTGTAAAGCTATGCAACTTCTGCCCTGGCAGTATTTTGCAATAGTATTTGGCAAAGAGCTCAGCACTAGCAGCTTGCCAGTTGCCCTCACAGTTTCAAACAAGACTGCTAAGAAGTAAGATGTGACACCTCTTTGAATAAAGGAGCTGTGAAATAAATTTAGACATCAATCTTGCTTACCCACGCTCCCCCAACCCCCAGGTGCTTTCCTGCCCTAAACCACAGAAGACCGTAGTTGCAAAGCAAAGCACTTCAAATTTGAGGGAATAAGAAAGTTCCTTCTCGTTCTCAGTTGATGCCGTCAGGGTGTCTGAGAAACTGGAGTGAAAAGGTCACATGAAGATACAATCTTACTTCTTCCTTTGCTAAAGTGTACGGAGAAAGAATCCTAACACAGAACTGGGCAAGGGAATGGAGTTACAGGTCAGGACACAAACACACAAATCTGTGGCATGGAACAGATAAAACACCAGCTAAAAACCTGAATAATACACAACTGGCAGGGTGACATCTATCACTACGCAGATACACTGCGAGAGTGGTGGCCCGGCATGGAGATTCCTACACTGGAAATGGGGCTTTCTGGAAGGAAACACTGGATGCTTTCCCCACTTCAGCTTGCAGGCTTGAACTTTTAAACTGGGACTACAAACAGCTGTCACCACCCACTCCAGGTCTCTGAGCTTGTTCTTCCCCTGGGCCCAGTTCTCTCCTAGAGAAATTAGCCAAGTATTGATCCTCTCTTCAGACACAGAGGATGTCACAGAAATGCTCACCTCTGGTAAGTCTCATCATCAGCAAGCAACCACGATATCCCACAGCAGTGGTACACAAACTGCTGTGACAGAGTCGAGGTTCTGGTGCTCCCTCATGTCAGCCTCAGGCAACCTGCTGCATCTTCCATGAGATGGCCCAGGCTGAACACAAGGAGTGAAGTGTGCAGACTCGCTTCCTTCAGCCTATTCAACAGCTGCAGAGGTGAGAGATGATGTGGGTTTGAACCCCTTGGGCACAGGGACCAGGAGCCCAGGTTTCAACTACCGGAACACAGTCTACGGTTTAGACAAATCCCGCCACCAGAAGCTCTTTGGGAAAGGTGAGCACTGCCTCCTCTTCCGGCAGCATTCTCAAAAGGCAACACACAACTGCATTTCGAGACACAACCGATCCCATCAGTGCCTGTGTTTACAATGTGCTTGCCAGGTGCCCTACTTTCTTCATCTCCTAAGGGCTTTGATGCTCAACCACAGCAGCTCTAGATAAGGTGCTTAAGAACTTTCTGCTCAAAGAGGGAGATCAAATATGTTTAAGACACTTTCACAGTCAGGCAGACACAGTGTTAGGGGGTTTGGAAGACTTGGGGGAATAAATTCTGTCTGAGAATTAGGAATGCGAGCAGGAACCTGATTAACATATTTTAAAGTGTTCTTACAGTATGCTGAAGCCCTTCAGTTCTACTTTGGAAAATGTGTTTGCTTTGTAGGACATTTTAGCATATGGATACTACTTAAACTAGAACAAAACGAATCCTTCAATACAAGCACTCATAGAGCTAACTTCAAATAAAAACAACATATTGCTTTACTATAGTTCAGTCTCTATAAATACATACAGTACTTATGGTAGTTTCTAGTTCCTTGGTCTATAGAAAAGAAAAATTATAGCAGAATAAGTCTTCAGTGACTTAGGGATGTCCAAATATGAAGTCACAAAACCAACCAATAGTGACTTTCCTTTTGGGAAGTGCCCATTCCTTCAAAATAACATTCTTCTAAATGACAAGTTAGACAGTCAAAACAAAAAAATTATTTGGAACTGCAAATATGTGTAATCTGATCTCTATTTCCATACAGAAATGCAGGGCATTTGTGTATAAAATGGCTTGTAGTCATGGGACAAAAAAGTGCTAGTTACTTGCATGCAGATTACAAAACTGAAACCATCTGGAAAATCATCTGGGACATAGGGAGGATAACCCAGGAGAGAACTCATGTGTGGATGTGGCTGAAGGATCACAGCTTATTAGAAGCTTATCCTGTATGGATGGGATGGAAAATAAGATTTGACATACCCTCTTATACAGTGATGATTAACATGAACCTGCAATTAGCATGCATGGCATTTTCGATTGACATGATTTCCATCATAAACCCTAGATCCCAAGAGAGACAAGAGATGCTTTGCATCTATTTTTATTTATTAATACCTGGGACATTTTATTTAATATACTTTATTTTTGGCCCTCAGCATACCCTATTGTAATACCTTGTTGCTGGGTCAAGTCAGCTTTGGAGGCTTGCAGCTATTCCAGCTAGCTAGGCTGAAGCAATTCTGCATATTAAAAACCACCAATCACTATTTTAAACACATGCCATTACAGTCAAATTATCCACCTACTTGTGGATTGACTTTAAACAAGTCAAAAAATGAACAGCGTAGTGATTTTAAAGTGCTCACATCTTAAAGCTTGAACTACTAGCTCCCTGCAATACATTATTTTATAAGTAGAGTGGACTGGGAACCATTCAACTAATGTCCCCCCACAGGTTCTTTGAAGATTTCTGTTCAAAGAGACTTGAATATCCAGTTTTGTCAGGCTTCTTAGAAAGATACCTGTCCTTAGAGAATGAGAATACACACAGTGATAATAGAAAGCAACAGTTCCTAAGGGTTGTTGATTATCAGGATGAAGATCCCCTCAGAACAACATAAGCAATGAATTACGAGTCTTGCAGCACTCTGGATGCAGTGCATGTATTCACCAGTCCACATTACTTTCCCTCAGGAAATGCTTAATCCTCTTTTAAGATTACAATAGATACTGAATTTATTAGATGAGCATGGAAGAAATTAAATGCAAGGGCTGTCAACATCTATTTTGAGTGTCCGGCATAAATGTCAATGCTATTTCGATGCTTAGAGCATGTAATAAAGAGGCTGTAAGCACTTACTGGAGAGAAATACAGAGAACACTAACTGGGTTTTGCTGCCAACTAGTGCATACTTTTGCTTTTCATACAATCTCAAAAATTAAGCAAAAGAGCCTGGCAGAATTCAGATTAAAAAAAAAGCTTTGCAGGAGCATTTAAGTCTCAGCAAGGAGAAGCCAAGGAGCTCTGACCAATGCTCACAAAAGCACTGCGGCAGACATGCAGCAATACAAAGTTATGCAGGTGAATGTTATGGGATACTCTTTCAAGCTCGACCAGTTCTCTTCTTAATTCAAATCCTTCAAGTCTGCATCAGAATTTTACCCTCCCGTAAAAGACCTGTGCAGGAAGCACAAATACTTTGCAACTTTTTCTGCACAGGAGTTGGAAGCATTATTTTAATTCTCTCCCTGACTCCAACCTTCTCTCACACTGAAGGTGCTTAAACGGGTAAAGAGGCAATACCAGCCCTTGCCTCTCTGGCGCAGAGACCACCAGAAAGAGGAACTGCACACCCACACTGTGTTCACTGCTTTTCCTCTGTGAGGCACGAAGCAAAGAGAACCAAGATCTCCTCATCGTGCTGTGGCAGAGGGAAAGGAATCTCTGGAAAAGGGCTCTTTCACCTGCTCTAAATGTAAACGCCAAGCCATTCTTCACCTCTTAAATGTCTGCTTCCAGTATAGCTTTACGGTCTTTATGGAATTAAGCAGTGGAACTGAAATGGTGTGCATGGAATTTCAGTGGTGTCTGTAGATGCAACCTAGAACTCAAACCCTCCCACCCCGAGCGAGCCATGCAAAATAAAGCACAGTGTGTATAACTTACACATACATGCTTAAAAACGTTAGGGAAGTAACACTGCTGGAGAAGGGTGGGAATTAAAAAGAAAGGAGGGGAGAGTGTGAAACACTAAATGACTATACAACTTCTTTGCAAATATAATAACTAAAATATAGCAGCGGGGGTGGGGGGAGCAGAAGTTTCCCCATGTTTGTTTGTTTATTCGCCTGCGAGCACTTTGCCCCCTGTCCATAAGAGGAACCCTGCCGCTGGAGCCGCACGCCCACGCGGAGCAGCGCTTTCCTGCGGGAACACTTTCAGTCCAGCCGGTCCCCTCTGCAGGAACCTGGCGAGGGCCGCACCGATCACGCTCCGCGGGAACGCCGCGAGTGTAGGCAAAGCACGCAGGGGTTTTCGGGCTGCAACAAAAGGGAAGCGACACGTCCCCAAGTCCCGTGTCCCCGAGTGAGTCCCGTGTCCCCGCGGCCGCTGAACCTCCGCGGCGCCGGACGGCCCCTCTTTACCACGCCCGTGGGAGGGGGCACGGACCCCCGGGCGACTGCACTCCACGTACCTGCCTCCC
>VZRN01002202.1:626332-647208 GCA_013397935.1 Dasyornis broadbenti
GCCCCGACCAGCGCCTCCCCGGGCGGCGGCAGCCGCGGGGTCAGGCGGGGACTCGCAGCCGGCCCCGCTCCCGCCCGGGGCCCCGCGCTTGCAGCTGCCCGAGGGACCGCAGAGCCTGCGGCTGCCGGGTAACGCGGCATGTGCGATCCGGGGACGGATTACCGTGATCCTCCCGCTAAACCGGCGGATAATCCTGGGCGACGACGTCCCCCCCACATGCAGCACCCAGCGGGCGCGCAGGCTGCGCCTCGAGAGCGGGTTCTGAGAGCTGGCGATGCTGCCAGGCCACTGGCAGGGACTGCGCCTCATTGGGACATAAAGGGGGCCTGCCCAGGGCCGGGCCGCTCCGTCCGCTGCAGAGCTCTCACACCATGGCACAGAAAGCGACGATGGTTTTCGATGCCAGTATTTTATCTATCTGGGCAGAAAAAGTAGATCAATCAGTCTGGATGAAGGAGAGAGACATCGGAGACATCAGTTAGGGTATAGAACTATTCTTCCCACTCTGTTCTCTAGATATTATTTTGCCCTTTTTTAAATAATCACCTTCTGTGCTTATTTCTCACAGCAGGATGTGGTAAAAATAGATACCAGTTTGTCTCAAGCAACATTTGTTATCTCTCTTTTGGCTGCTTTTCTATACTTCCTGACACACTTTCTTCTCCACAAACTACCACAGGATGCAGTTCAGCAAAACTCGTTTCACCCTTCATTTGTGCAATCCTGCCTCAAAACACTTCTGTCTACCAAATTTATGGTTCTGTGTATGGCCAGCTGAGGTCCCCTCATGGCACACCTTAGGAGATGGTACCAGCTTGGAGTCTTCACAAAACAATGTGAATTTCCAGGAAAGCCTCAGAGAGTGGATGTGAGATGAGGGACATTGTTCCAAGCCCAGTCAGGGCTCAGGTGAAATTTTTTTGAGAGTAAATAAGAGGAAGGGAAGAGACTCCTGAGAACAATAGCTCTTGCATCCTGAGATGCTGGAAGGAAAACAGAGACTAAAGTATGGGCAAAAGTGAATCCCAGACAAAGAGCTCAATATGATGGTCTGGTATAGTTAATCTGTTGTCATAGTACATCTTATAAGAATGATCCCTAAATTACAGTGTCCCTTCAATACAATTTGGATGGTTCCTTCCTTCCCAGCTTTCAATTAAGCAAAGGAATGAGATGAAAAAGTACAGCTAAAAGCCACATCTTCAAGGCAAGGTAGGCTTAAGCAGTTCTTGCCAAGATGATATGTTTTCATGCAAACTTCCTCTCTCACTCTCTTCATTCAGGGATTTTGCTAACCTATTTTCAGTGGGGATACTGTCTTAACCCATCATTATGCCCAGTCACTTGACTGCACCTAAAATTCACTTCTAGTCTTCATCTTTTCTTTAGCCTACCACCACGCACTGGAGTTCTACACTCAAGCTGCTACAACAATTGCTGTTGTGCCAAACATTTCTCTTTCTGATGGCTTCTTTAAAACTGCTGATGGTTCAAAATATGGACTCGGAAAATTTCCAGATTATTTATATAATTTTAAATAGAAAGCTGAAGTACATTTAAACATCATGGGAACTACTGACCTGTCAACCTCATCTCTTTGCCTGGGAAGATCAAGGAACAGATCTTCCTAGAAGTTATGCTATGTCAAACGGAGGACAGGGAGGTGATTCAGGACAGCCAATATGGCTTCTTCAAGGGCAAGTTCTGCCTTCTGACCAACAGAGTGGTGTGACTACAGCAGTGGTCAAGGGAAGGGCTACAGATATCATTTGTCTGGACTTCTGTGAGGCCTTTGATACAGTCCCCACAACACCCTTCTCTCTAAATTGGAGATACAAATTTCATGTGTAGATTGGCTATTGTATGATTGCATCCAGAGGGTAGTGGTCAATGCTTCAGTGTCCAGGTGGAGATCAGGGACAAGTGATGTCCCTCAAGGGTCCATACTGGGACCAATGCTCTTCAGTGTCTTCATCAATGACATAGACAAAGGGGTCGAGTGCCCTCTCAGCAGATTTGCAGATGATACCGAGCCAAGTGGTGCCATTGGCTGAAGGTCTGAAGGACAGGATGCCATCCAGAGGGACCTGGTCAAGCTCCAGAAGTGGGCCCATGGAAACCTCATGAGGTTCAACAAGGCCAAGTGCAAGACACTACACCTGGACTTGGGCAATCCCGGTATCAATACAAGTTGGGGGATGAATGGAGGGCAGACCTGTGGATAAAGACTTTGGGTGGATGAAAAGCTGGATGTGACCCGGCCATATATGCTTGTGGTTCAGAAAGCTGACTGTACCCAGGGCTGCATCAAAAGCAGTATGGCCAGCAGGTCGAGGGAGGGGATTCTGTCCCCTTCTTTGCTGTGAGGAGATCCTACCTGGAGTGCTGCATCCAACTCTGGGGTCCCCAACACAGGAAAGACATGGACCTGTTGGAACAAGATTTTGTCCAGATGAAGGAGGTCCATGAGGATGCTCAAAGGGCTGGAGCACCTCTCTTATGAAGACAGGCTGAGAGAGTTGGCATTGTTCAGCCTGGAGAAGAGAAGGCTTCTGGGAGAACTTATAGTACCTTCCAGTATCTAAAGGGGGCCTATAAGAGAGCTGGAGAGGCACTTTTTACAAGGGCATAGAATGATAGGACAGGCAATAATGGCTTTAAGTAATAGAGGGTAGGGTTAGATTAGATACAAGAAAGAAAAATTTTACAATGAGGGTGGTGAAACACTGGAACAGGCTGCCTACTAGTGGTAGATTCTCCATCCCTGGAAACATCCAAGGTCACTTGGATGGGGCTTTGAGCACTCTGAGCTGAAAATGCCCCTGCTCATTGCAGGCAGGTTGGACTAGATGGCCTTTAGAGGTCTCTTCCAACCTGAACTATTCTATGATTCTGTGTTTCTGTGATCATCATAACCTTCCTTATGTTTCTCATGAGGCTTGCATACATTTAATATTATGTACACGTGGGTGTCCTTGATCCATCTTGCATGTGTAATTATTTAGAATACAGTCACACAGAAAACTATTTTCGGGACAACTTCCAAAAAAGCAAATCCCCAGACAAAAATGTTATGCAGTTTGACCCATTCAACAGACCCACCCCTGTTATGCAGAAGTAATGCTAAAAAGTCATGAGTGATTCTTGCTATATTATTACTTGGGAGAAAGGGTTTGATTAATACAACGAAACATTTCCTGTAAGGCCTAGAGTTAATCTGTCAGTATTAGAACCCTATTTCTGCTTTGGATTAAATCAGTAGAGACAAGACTGAATAATAGATGTTACCAGTCCCTCCTTTCCCTTCTCTCCCAAAGAACCTGAATGAGGAAAAAGTCTTGAAAGGTCTTCTCCCATATCAGGACAAAACTAAAAACAGAACAAAAAAATGTTCTTTCCCCTCCCTAAAAAGGAAAGATCTGTTCAACCCTGAAGTAACTTATAACCTGATGTATCATCACAACATACCTGAGCTTCTTAAACTCTGGATAAAGTGCCTAAAGAATTCTTACTTGCAAAGCTCTAACCGGATATACTTGTACTGTTTATTCCTTATCAGAAATTGAAAATCGTAAAAAGCATCCATCTTAAGTGAAATCCACCTCAGTTAAATAACAGTAACAATAACAAGCAACTCTAGAAAGAGTTTTCCTGCCACTTAAAAGAACACAGAGATGGCACAAAGGAACACAAAAGGTCGATTGTAAACAGCATATTTTATCAGTTGAGGGGTCTGAAGCACTGGAAGCTTCTTCTAGTCTTTTTTGTGTGCATGTGTGTGTAAAAACACTATAAATCCTTCCTGATATAATCCTTTTTTTTTCCTGCTTCACATACAGTTTGGCACAAACTAGGCAGCTTGAGAAAAGGCATGGTCCTCTTGCAGGTGATGGGTTGCCATGTTGACAGCCTGGGGAAAAAGTTTCCAATCTAGACCACAATGTGCAGATGCAACCTTGGCCCCACCATGACTTTGCCATAGTAGTGGAGTTCCTGAGCAACTGCAAATTTACATTATTTCCAAGTTAATTTCTTCACACCAGAGACTCTTCTGTTGCTAGTCAGGTTATTGCACTCCTGTACAGTCACAGCAGAAAACCTAAATATCAAAGTGAATCTTAACCACCTCCGCTTCAATGTAAGCAGAGTTCACCTACAGTAAAAGCCTCTTAAAAAAAAAAAAAAAAGGAACAAAGGGAAAAATTACTTGCCTCTACAGTCAGCCTTTCCTTCCATCTTAGTTTTCCTGTAAGAATGGCATGTTTTCCTCTAGCTGTGGTATTCCACTGTGAGGACACAAGTACACACTCAAGGTCCCTAACGCTACGTCCTTCATACTAGGAAGCACTAAACTTAGAAAATCTTTAAAAGATCAGTCTCGGGCCTGCTGCTGAGCAAACAAAGCTAATAGATGTGCCTCATTTGTTCCCTCATGTCTGCACCATTGTTTGTTTTCTTCTCTTATGCATATCCTTCCAGACAGGCTGATTTGTTTAACTACACGCAGGTCAATGTCTGAACAGCACACCTAAAAGCACCAGCACCAGCAACACAGGAGAAAACAGAAAAAACAGATGATGATGACATTCTACTTCTAAAGCATAACAAAACTCCTGTCAATATCAATAGCCTGGCACACAGACTGAGGTCAGAGTAAACCCTTTCAGCAATAACTCAGCAGTTGTGGAGATGATGCGTTCTCACCTTACTATGAGAGACGAAACAAAGGGGAAAAACATCTTCTTGCTATACTTTTATTCTCTTTGTTGCTTCACCAATTTGCATGTCTCCACCTTTCTACTCTTTGCACTTCTTTCCTCATAGCAACTCTGCCTTCACACATCCTACTTCTGCCTCCTCCCACATGAAGAAGCCACATAACAGCACGGGCTGAACTCCAGAGGGGAAATTGCAAAGACAAATGGTCGTTAGCTGATGGAGACTTGTAGCAAGCTCTCTAGCACTACAGGCTATGAGCCACAGTAGGGATGAAAGAAATAGACTCAGGACGAGTGGAATAAAGTAAGTTTAAAAAGTTTCAAAGTAGAGAGCAGAAAGTAATACGAGGTGATCTTTTACCTAGGCTTGCATGTTCGGCAGACCTGACAGTACACGCTCAGGCTAGTTAGATCCCCCACAACCACATACTAATCAGGAAATAAATCAATGATTACGTATCATGAGAAAGGCTTGTTGTGACATGGATTCATCTGCCGCTGAATCCATGTTCATGAAGAGGTTCCTATCTTCAGGCATGTAAATTCCCATCTTTACAGAGCAAGTTCCTGAAGGAATGATAAAGTTCATCTTCAGGAGGCTAGCTAACAATTCATACTTCTAATTAACACAGAGATTTACAAGGTGTAGGTATTGAATAGGCTTTCCTCCTGTAAGGTGGTATAACACACATTTTATTGAACATTTGAAATATGGACCACAGCAATTAAGATGAAAATGTAACACAAATGTTAAATAAAAAGAAACTTAAATGCTTTATTGAGTTCCAGGAACTTAGTTACCAAATCACATCTGGGGATCCCTACTTCTCATTGTGCCTTCAAGGAAAAAGCATATTCTCCAAAGCACTGCCATTAGGCTTTCACATCAACACCCAAATCACAATAGGTACAGAGAAGTAGAGGTCACTCTTCTCATAGCCACCATTTTAAGTTGGTTATATTTCCTCCATTGTTGGATACTTTGAATTTCATACTTTAGTTTGTACTTGTCATGAGTAAATCTAGATCAGATTTTTGCAGAATTGGAGTTCATGAACATATTCAGATGAGCGTAAACAGAGACATGTTTCCTAAATATGCTCTTAAATAATGGTCATTTGCTGTTTGATCCTGAGACATGATGAATACTGATGGAAGATGTTGCCAGGTTTGTGGGTGATATTTCAGGACATATAAGCACAGTTGCTTTGCCCCTAACTAGGAGTAGCTTTCAAGTGAGTAAGTATAGTTTTTTCCCTGGAATGTTGAGAGGTAAGCAATTAAGCATCATATCCTCTGTCTAGGTAGCTAGTAATCACATTTTATTTTCTTTCCCTTCTTCCAAAACTGAAATTTGTTATTCCTTAATCATATCCTCTTACTCAACTGTTGTGACATATCGTGCTGTTATTTAATGCTTTAGTGTGTTCTCTGTAAAGTTCAAAGTTAATTAGACCAGAAGGTTCACTGCCCTTCAGCTTTTGTTACTGGATGCGCTGTAAGACTCATCCTATTCACACCACAAGCCTGTTAAATTTTTGCATACAAAGCAGAGCGCATTTTCTGCATTCAGGATCCCTGCTGCTGTGAACTGTTTATCATATGAAACATCAGTGATGTTGGTTACAGCATCTAACAGTCAACCTCTGCAAGCACAATCAACTAAAATAATGGAAGACAGTATATTCTTCAAATCTGTAATAAGCTTCTTTAAAAATTATTTTTATATTTAAATTGTTTTTAAATTTGAAACTACTTATTTTAAATATATTAAATAACAATTCTCAAACATCCTGCCAAGAATCAGAAGCTATTTCTCTACAAAATGACACACGAAGAGAGGGCAGTATGGCATGTATTACAAGGGTGCCACTTAATTGTTATATCAAGATACTTCCAAACAGAAATCCAAAGAATACAGCAAAGAAAACATGGGATGACATACAGTCATCTTACACAATGCAAACTGCAATAATTAAGCAGATAATAAGTTAGAGACCCTAAGTGAAACCCTAAGTCTACTTTTGCTTCTTAACATAACTGTATAAAAGGGAATGGGGATTAAATCTTAGTGGTATAGGGAAAATGTGATATGACAATGTCAATTTCCAAGAAGATGAAATTGAATTAACTTACCAAAGTTTCAGTATAAGAAAATATCCCACTTATAAAACAGATTTATTTAATGAAGTGGTTTTTTTGTTTCTTCTCCCTTTTCCTTTCTGTCCTAGCTATGGTTGCCATTTTGGGGAACAAGAAAACTCCTGCCTCATATGTTTCCCATGAGTTATCAGAAAGTAGCAACAATGAGTCAACAGCTCTCACAGATAAAAAATCTCAAAACCTACCACAAATTCATGGAGGTGTTCTTATCTGTCTTAATACAGGAGTTAGGGTCTAAAATCTTTAAAAGAAGAGAATAAGCCTTTTGAGTGGGCAAGATTACAAGACTGTAAGGAAGCTGTAATCCATTTCTAAACGAAGTGGAGGGGTTACTAAAGTTTATATATGTGAATTCTTTTCTATATGTGTCAGCTGGAAATGCTGTTACTTAACACTCACTTGTCATTAACAGCACTCTTTTCAGCTCTGCTGATAGTGAGAGTACAACTTAAAAATTAAATAAAATTTTTGTTTTCCTTCAGTTCTGTTTTGCTTTCTCTTCTTTTCTGCCCTGTAATGCAATACAAATGCAACCAGACTAAGGAAATGGATGACATCTGTACCGTAGGGCAAAATGGGAAAGACCTGAAGCAACGCTTTTTTTTTTTCATTTTATATGCTTGCATACAGACATAAGCATAGTGAAATGTGGGCATACAATGAAAGGATAGCTGAACTGTGCAAGTGAGTAAAGGTATCTCTGTTACTAAACCCTGGGGTTTTCAATGTGCTGTAATTCTAATCTAAAAGCATCCATTTTGTAATCAACTCTTGCAGAGCTCTAGCAGGAAGGACTTAGCAAATATTGCAGGTGTTCTGACCAATGGTCCTTAGATCTGCTGTCAGTAGAGCATATTTTTTCTCATTTTCTGTATTTCTGTATCATGATTCTTTACTGAGATCTTGACTCTTACTTCCAGTTTGTGTGTTACCTGCCTCAGTTACCTAGCTCTTGCATGCTTACATGAGGACATCCATTCTTTCTCTCAACCTTTTTTTTTTCTAGATCATTATTATTTTTTTGTTAATTCAGTTAGGACTTTTCCTTGTTGGTTCTCATGTTTCTTGAAATGAGGTACTAACACACACTGTGCTTGCTGCAAGTTGCCGTGTTGATCCTTTTGTATCCCTGTGATACTCATTCTCTGAATCCTTTAAAAGGCTTTGCTTTTCCATAACAATATGATGTGGCTGACTCACAATCAGTTTGTGATTCAGTGTATGCCCTGATCCTTTCTGAAAAACGTTTCCAACAAATGTACTCCTTTATCTTGTGATTATAAGTGAGAATAAAATATTATATATGCTGATTTCTAATCCTATTTATTTCACTAGCTTGTCAAGAGAATTTTGAACTATACATTTCTCCCCCAAAGAGCTTGCAACTCTTTCCAGCTTAGTGTTTCCCACAAGTTTACTAAGTATAATCTTGCATGTAATTAATGAACAGACTGAAGACAGATGTCTGCATAACCTCATTTTGATATGCTTTTACAGTTTGGTAGTGACCAGCTGCTCTGCATATGCTGTGGTTACATAAGTTTGCTATAATCATGGCTTTTCTATGTAGCACAGCAGTATCAGATCAGTACATTTTCTGCCAGCTTGATTGTAAAGTGTAATGTCAGAGGATACCAAAACTCATGAATGCCAAGATCAGACAGCTATCACTTCTTTTCCTGTATGTGCTCTGCCCTCACTGAGAGAAAATAGGGGACCATATTGGACTGGCATTGTCAGCTACTCCTCACAGAAATAATGCCCTTGCAGTGTTCTCCTTATATCCCCTTAATTACATCTTACTTTCTGCTTTGGCATCACTGGAATCTTTCCCCCCCATCCTGCTTTCTGCTTGGTAATTTGATTTAGTGGGTTTTTTTCTTCCCCATGGTGTTTGTTGAGGTCAAGGTCATTGTTTAACCAAAGTGATTTTTCTACACTTTACTATGCCTTGGATCAAGATAGTTTGGACACATGTGACCTCAGCTTTTTTTCTGAATGATTTTTTATTTTTACTTCCTTCACATGCAGTATTATCTAGAAATGTGGGGAGTTCCAAAGATGCTGGATAAAGTTGTCTTTCTTTCGCTCCCTTGTTATTTCATCAAGTTGCGCAACCTATTTGATACTTTAGTTTACTCATCTAGATTTGCTCAGATTCAAATCTAGAAAGCGTTCCCTGTAGGATGTCTGACATATGCTATATCTAGACAGAATCTCTCTCAAACTTCCTACCTGTGAATGACCTTTCTCCTGCTATACCTGCAGCTAGCTCTTAATTTGAGTAGTGAGCTTGACCTTAGTATGATTTTATTTGAAAACCTCCCCTTAAAATTTTATCCCCTGAATCATCCTTATGCAGTGCTCTATAGTAAAGCCATACCGTAAGGAGGATCTTTCCTCTGCAGTTACTTGATCAGATCATCTGATGAGTTCTGGACCTCAGAACAGGCTCTCATGTTCTCTTTGTGCAAATCACGGTGCCCTGTCATTCTCCAGCACAAAAATGTTCTTCAAGACCAGCATCTGTCCTCTGAACCATCCTACCATGTTTGCTATGCAAATGAAATATCAGTGCGTAAGCAAAGCTCATCCTGCTTATTTGCTGTGGTGCACAATCATGTAGCACGTTCAGCAGCTGGACCTGCTGTTTTTCTTTATTTGGTTAGTCAGATAAAAGCGGTGCCTTACGGCACTAATGTATCACCCGCGTAGAGCGGCACTTCCCGGGAGGACGGGAAGGCTCCCTTGGTGAGCTTCTGCTGACATCTACTGCCAGAGCTGAAGGCAGCAGAACAACGCAGGGAAGGCACCGTCCCTCCCGCAGGATTCTTGGTGTGCAGCTTTGGATTTGGACTACCAGTATTGTAGGTAAAGAGGTAAATACCATCCATAGTTTTATGGAAATAAGGTACATAGACCAGAAATGGAAAAGGTGCCATGAGCAATTTGGTGGGTTTTTTGCTTGGTTTGGTTGGATTTGGTCTTTAGGGTTTTTTTCCTGGTAAAATTAGTGAAGGACAAGAGTTAATTGAAAGTCACTTTATGCACTTTCCATGATAAAAGCTAATGAGTTTGTAATGGGAAAATACTTCTCAAAGACAAAGAAAATTTACTTTTAAAAGAATCTTTTTAATAGTCGGTACAGCCTACATCTTCATTATTACTGTGAGTGATTTTACATCAGAAGCAAGAAAAAGTTGCTCTTCAAAGAAATTCCTGCCCAGTAGAAGCATCTGTTTCTTTGGTTTTGCAAACCTCCTTTTCACTAATTTCAATACCTAGAAATCACATGCAGGACAAGGAAGATCCCAGTTACTGGAAGGTTGTTAGTGAACTGCAATGAATTCATGAACATAAGAGCTGTAGTTTAGACCTTTATAGGTGTATAAAGAACCAAGAACCTTTCTGAGCTGTCAGAAAACTAGAAACTATTCTAACATCTGGCTACTGGTGGAAAGGCTGTTTGTGCATGTTGGATGGTGGGGTATGTATGCTCAGCTCAGTTGCCAAAGGACAGGACAGTGAACCAGTTGGAAAGCTTCATCTAGTTTAAATCTGAAGTGTTATAACATCTAGTTAAAAACCCCTCAGGAGAAAATCTAAGGATAGAGGGGCTTTGTTTTTCTTTTCTTTCAGCCTATTGATCCACTTCCACCATTTTGTATTTGTGTACCTGGTTCTCTCCTATGTTTTCAACTCTGAAAAACACAGGCTCTCAACCTGTGAAATACTTCAAAATTTTAAGCATAATTGCAAGCCAGGCATCACTGCTACATGCTCTCTATAAGAAGCATTTGATGTCTTTGTCCCCCATTTATATCCTTCCCTTGGCAATTCATCTGTACTGGAAATGTTGTTAATTCTTTAAACTGGGTATTTGCAAAGAGAATTTCACTTATGGCCAGACAGTTAATCGGGACGCTTAAATACATGTGATTGTCATACAGATTTAAGTAAACATTTAACAGCTGATGAGATCAATGACTGCATGCACTGTGAACATACAAATCAATAGGGCAGTGAGAGTGTTAGTTTGCTCAACCTATTTTATTTTGAGGCGTTTATCTTTTAGTGTAATGGGATTGTACCACTTGTTCAATTTGTATTTGACAGAGCACTATGGAAAGCAGATAAACACTCACAGTAATTGCCATTGAGGCTTCCATATAATCAGGTTACACATCTATGCTAGTAACACAGTCTCCTTTTTTATAATGCTCTACTGCCCTAAAGATTGATTTTCTATTGACAGTTCCTGAACACTGACAGTCCTGATGAATCAATTTTGTTTCCCAGTTGTGCTGACATCAATTCACAAAGAGATATTCAGAGTAAAAAAATGTGGGGCCTTAACTTTGCAGAGGAGTTTGCATGTGAAATCAATTTGAAATGTTTTCAAGATAGGGCCTCAGAACCAGATTTTGAGCTGAGAAGTAAAAGGAAAGCATAGATAAACAAATCTAAACCAGTGTTGAGCAGCTTGTCTTGGATGCTGAGATTGACCCAGCTTGAAAGTCAGCTGTAGAGCTGTTCTTACTGCACAAGGCTGTACCTGAACAACCATTGAGAACATTGATTTTGCTGCAGCAAAGGCTTTGAGCAGGTTATTTGGATGTAGTAATTAGTACTGGAACCTCTGCCCAGTAGTTCACTTTTCATGTTGTTTTCGTAATGCATTCATATTTTGCTAACACATTTTGAGCAGCCTGAATTTGGTCTTGTGCAGGAATGACATTAGTGTTAACAGAGAGCATAGTGATGTGAATTGCTGAACCTGGTGCAATGGCAGCACTAAAAGCTCTAGCTGTGAAAGCACTGAATGAAAACATCTTTTAATTTTGGAGATCATTGGAAGGCAGTAGAAGAGGGATGTGGAAGTTATTCAGTTGGATGTATCTAGGACAAGAGTTACCAATCCAGGTCCCCAGGATAAGTCAGGTGCTATTTTCTAATTGCCATTGACTAACTGTTAATTAACCCAAAAGTTTATGAAAGCTGAAGTTGCTCAGTGGTCATTCCTGTCCTTCCAGAACACTGCTGGGCTGTGCGCTGCCTCTGAGGACCAGGAGATGAGGAGGCCTGTGACCAACAACCCTCTGTGAGTGCTTGGGGTT
Source organism: Dasyornis broadbenti (assembly GCA_013397935.1). NCBI lineage: Eukaryota > Metazoa > Chordata > Aves > Passeriformes > Dasyornithidae > Dasyornis > Dasyornis broadbenti. The sequence goes on from VZRN01002202.1 coordinate 638,331, forward strand.
TTAGCAATGCCTGCTTAAATGATGAGTAAAACAAGATATGTAGCTCAGCAGCAGCCTGGAAGTGAGTGCCAAACAGCCTTAACAGGAGCAAGAACAGCCCACACAGCACTCGAAGCTGCTCTGTGCAGTGGACTCCTTGTAGCTGGTACTACTAATAGTACTTATGATATCATAAGTACTATCCAGTTGTGAGTCTACACATGCTTTGTAGATGTGAGTGTCACATCTAAATAGAAAAATGTTGCATTCATTGCAAGGTGTGATGAGATTGCCATCTTCCCTCTAGCTCGCACTTTTGTCTTCTCTCTCCTCTTTTCTTGTGTGTAAATGCAGAGAGCTTTCAGGGCCAGATCAGGCTAAACTGCTAGTCTTGCATACTAGGCAGGGTCAGCTCTCTGTAAGGGTATCAATGAAGAAAACACCTGATTTTAGCTATCCTTTCTGAAGAGCATGCTGAGGCGTAGCTAAAGGCTGATAATAACTTTCACTTCTTGAGAACATAGATCATCTTCTAGTTTATCATGATCTGTTCTTTGGCATGCTGCACAAGCCTTTTGTTTCTGTTTAGCTGGAAACTTCTGTCATTGTTCTTCCAAAGAAACAAGTGCCTCTGAAAAATAATTGCTTTGACCTGGGAATGACCCGTTTCCTGAGGGTAACTGACAGAGAAGAGGAGGAATAGCACTGGGTGAAGATTAAACTGAAATTTTTACATCTTCCATCCTGGGCCTGAAATGAATGCCTGATATTTTGACTCAGTGCTTGGTTCTCATCAACAAAATGGCACGGGTTCAGGTATGTCCTGTTGCTGACAATTAATCACTCTTCTGACCCATTAAAAATAGATTTAACTTTGTAATCAACGTGATCTTCAGTCCTACTTTCTTGACTGTGATGTTGTTGTTTGCCAGTGAAAATAGCATGGCTCTTGCCGTGATCTCTAGTAGGACTCATTGCTACACTCTGCAGGGCACTTACTAACAAGGCAGACACTGTATTCCCTGAATTTTCTTTTAAGACTGCTTAAAGATTTAGTTACTTGTATAATCTGTATTCAGTGATACAACACAGAACTTCCTTATCCTGTTTGCCAGATGCAGTGTATAAAGCTTGTAAATAAAGATGCATTTAATTTGCATAAATTATTAGCTTGCCAGAGAATTGTGATTTTTATCAAAGATTCTGTAATGGAAGTTTATTGTTGTGGAAATTGCTTGGGCAATCAATCATGATCATAAGTCTGCATATAGCTAGAAAACTTACAAATGTCATTCATCAAAAACATCCATGTTAATTAGGGTCAAGCCAGCATAAAAGATAGATTCCTCTATTAAATACAATTTATCAGTGAAATTAATGTAAGGAATAGAAAGGAGAAATGGTTTTGACTTTACAGGCAGAGTGCTTTCATAAAAACATCTGGCTGGAGAAGTAAATAAAACATCAAAAGTTCCATTGGCTTTGACAGTACAAGTGAATTATTTCACCATCGTGCTCCATACTATTGACTACAAAGTTCTGTTAAACAATAACAGAAATGTTCATTTCCCATATGTGAAAAACTGGATTGCTCCAGAGGCCAATGATGTTACAGAAAAATTCTTTGACATTTCTTCAAAATGCAGGCCGGGTTAGCACAGGATTGTCACCGGCTGATGCCCTGAATGGTGCCCATTCTCAGTAGCTGCCACACAGTTTCACAGAGGACAGAGGCTTCCCTATTTGCATTTTTACTGCGTTCCCGCTACTTATGAAGGGGAGACTAAGGAATGAATGGGCACAGACTGTTGATTTATCCCCAAGTACAAGGCACATTGGCAGGATTATGGAGCTGGTAATGCTGCTACCTTACTGTCATACACATAAAAAAATATTAGTAGCAGGCAAGAATGAAAATCTGTCTCATAATTTTCACCTTTTCCTCTTCAAACCTGACACATATTTTGAAAGATAAAAGATTACACTGTGGAACATATACTTTTACATACACACACAGACACACACACACACCCTTTCTGTGCTTGACAAATTACTGAAACCGATAGGGAACGAGCATGCTCAGCTCAGCTGCTGTCACTGGAAGGTGGCAGTGCTCAGTCTGTCACAGGGCCAGGCCCAGAGCCATTTTTTTCCTTAAGCCTGTGATAAAGCAAAGAAACATATTTTTTTCTGTATGCATTAATCATATGAATCTTTATAATTTAAATGTCAGACACATAAATTACTTTTCATGGAATAATGGAAATTGAACGTGCTCTTTGTATTGGAAAGAACAAGCACAATACTATCTCTATGATACAATCTCTATGATTTTTATTCTAATTTTAGATCATTAGAGTGACTACAGAATAGGTGAGGCCTTGGGATGTAAATTCCAGATGTTTGTTTGGTAGAATAAGGATGATGGAGGAGGGAGAAAAAGGTAACTTCTTTTTGCCCTTAGTATTACCCTGTGAGGTGTCACCTTGCCCTCTGAAAATTCAGCTTTTGTTTTCCTTAATTTAAGAAAAAATCTCTATCTGAATAGCTTTCAGAGAGCTTAACTCTCCCGTTTGGCGACAGTATCCCTTCTTGAGCTTTCCACGAGAATATGCTACTAGCCCAGTGTAATTAGGTTGGAAGTTGTGAACATTATTCCATTTCATTTTGGCAAAAGTATCATTTCAGACGGCCCCTAGAGATAACGTAAGCGCCAGCTCCTTTCCCTCATTATCGCCTTACGTAGCACCAGCTGGAGGGAGCACTCATGTTAACAGCTTGCTCTCGCGTCTTCTTGTACCTTGTGTTGTCGCTATCAGCAGCCGGCAGCCGGGAAACACCTCCGCTCAGATAGCTCACCTCCCGGCCGAGGCTTCTCGGGAGTCAAAACCCCGAGGAGGGTGTATTGAGCTGCGGAAACCCCGAGGCGCTCAAAGGGCAGGCACAGCCCAGCCGCCGCCGCCCGGGCCTGGCTGCGGTGGCTGTCGGGGCAGAGGTTGGGGTCAGAGCCCGTCTGCCCCCGCCTGCAGGGAACGCTGCCTGGCAGGACACGCTGCTGCCGTGCTTTTGGAAACCTCCGTGTCTAAGAAGCCCTCGAGGGCATTCCCAAGCACTCAGACCCCCTTTTAGCGGTACTGCTGAGGGGAAGGCTGGGGCTGGCCCCCACCCTGTCCCTTTCTGTCAACCCCTTGCCAGCAGCAACCTGTTGGAGCTGAGCAGCCTCCCGCCCCCGGAGCCTGTCGAGGGCGACAGGTGACACGGCAGGTAGTCTCACCTCGGTGCTCCTGCGGGGCATGAAGGGGCGGGGGGCGAGGGGGCGGAGGAGGAATGTACACGTGGGGTGTCACCTCTGACCCCTTCCCCCGAGGAGGGGAAGAGGAGGGATATACTTAAGAGAGTCACCTCGAACCAGCAGCCGAGGGGCGCAGAGGGGCAATGTACACGTGGGATGTCACCTCAAACCAACGCCCGACCAGGACAGAGCCGCAGCGCATATGTGAGGTGTCACCTCAAACCCTACTCCCACCCCCAGCGCTCCCGCAGGAAGAGCAACAAGCACCGCCAGACGCCCTGTGCGTCCCTCTCGGCCCACCCGCCTGCGGACTACACTTCCCAGTAACGCTGCGGGAGCTCGGCCCTACCCCGCCCTCCCCCTCTCATCCGCATGGCATCACGGTCCCTGTAGTCTCCGCTGGGCCTCCTGCTCCCTTCCCTACGCCGAGCCTTAGCGGCGGGCGGAACTACCACTCCCGTCCGCCCCTGCGGCGCCGCGCGTGCGCCGCCGGCGTGGAAGTGCGCGAGGCCGCGGCGCTGCGGGCACTGAGGCGGCCGAGGGGCGGTGAGAGCGGCGGTGGCTTCCGCGTCGGGCGGGGGGCGGTGGACGGCGCTCTGTACCGCACGGGCGGCACCGGCACCGGCGGCGTCTGAGAGGCGGTGGTCGTTGTCCGGCGCGCAGGGAATGCGCCTGTGAGGGCGGCGGAGGAGCGGGTGCGGGTGAAGCCCGGGCGGAGCGGAGCGATGTCCCAGCCCCAGCAGCCGCCGCCGCCGTCCCCTCAGCAGCAGCCACAGCCGCCGCCTCCGTCCGCCTCCAAGAAGCGAGACCGGCGCATCTTCTCGGGCACCTGCCCCGACCCCAAATGCCAGGCACGGCTTTTCTTCCCGGCGCACGGGCCGCAGGGCAGCGGCAGCATCGAGTGCACGGACTGCGGGCGGCGCCACGAGCAGCGGCAGCTGCTGGCCGTGGAGGAGGTGACGGACCCCGACCTGGTGCTGCACAACCTGCTGCGGAATGCGCTGTTGGGCGTCAGCGGCGCCGGCCCGCCCCGCAGGAACACCGAGCTCGTCAAAGTCAATGGCCTCTCCAACTATCACTGCAAGCTCCTGGCCCCCATCCTGGCCCGCTACGGGATGGACAAGCAGACTGGCAAAGCCAAGCTTCTCACGGAGATGAACCAGGGAGACATCTTTGACTGTTCCCTCCTGGGCGACCGCGCCTTCCTCATCGAGCCAGAGCACGTCGAAACCATGGGCTATGGGAAGGACCGCTCTGGCAGCCTCATCTACCTGCACGACACCCTGGAGGACATCAAGAAGGCCAACAACAGTCAAGAGTGTCTCATTCCTGTCCACGTGGATGGAGATGGCCACTGCCTTGTCCATGCAGTCTCACGAGCACTTGTTGGCAGGGAACTGTTCTGGCATGCTCTCCGAGAGAATCTAAAGAAACATTTTGAGGAGAATCTAAGCCACTACAAGGCGCTTTTCCATGACTTTATTGATGCTGCAGAGTGGGAGGACATTATCAATGAATGTGACCCTTTGTTTGTTCCTCCAGAAGGTGTGCCAATGGGCCTTAGGAATATTCACATCTTTGGTCTGGCCAATGTGCTTCACCGACCTATCATCCTGTTAGACTCCCTGAGTGGAATGCGAAGCTCTGGAGATTATTCAGCGACGTTCCTCCCTGGTCTGATACCTCTGGAAAAATGCATGGGAAAAGATGGCATGTTGAACAAGCCGATCTGTATCGCATGGAGTAGCTCAGGACGTAACCATTATATTCCTTTGGTTGGAATAAAAGGTGCTGCTTTACCTAAGCTGCCTAGGAAGTTACTTCCTAAAGCCTGGGGAGTTCCTCAAGACCTCATCAAAAAATACATCATGTTAGAGGAGGATGGTGGTTGTATTATTGGAGGAGACAGAAGTTTGCAGGATAAGTACTTGATGAGGCTTGTTGCTGCGATGGAGGAGGTTTTCATGAGTAAACATGGTATCCACCCCAGTCTTGTAGCTGATGTGCATCAGTATTTCTACAGAAGGACTGGTGTAATAGGGGTCCAGCCCGAAGAGGTCACTGCAGCTGCCAAAAAAGCAGTGATGGACAACCGCCTTCACAGGTGCCTCATCTGTGGGGCTCTTTCAGAGCATCACGTTCCCCCAGAGTGGCTGGCTCCTGGGGGGAAGCTGTATAACCTGGCAAAAAGCACCCATGGCCAGCTAAGGCCTGACAAAAATTACAGTTTTCCTCTGAACAGTTTGGTGTGTTCTTACAACCCCGTGAAGGATGTGCTGGTACCAGACTATGGCCTCAGTAATTTGACTGTTTGTAATTGGTGCCACGGTAACTTAATGCGTCGTGTCAGAGAAGATGGGTCTGTTTTGTATATCGATGGAGACAGAACTAATACTAGGTCTACAGGTGGCAAATGTGGCTGTGGATTCAAGCACTACTGGGAAGGTAAAGAATATGACAATCTGCCTGAAGCTTTTCCTATAACTCTAGAGTGGAGTGGAAGAGTGGTGAGAGAGACTGTCTACTGGTTCCAGTACGAAAGTGACTCCTCTTTGAACAGCAACGTGTATGATGTCGCCATGAAACTTGTTACCAAGCACTTCCCTGGTGAATTTGGTAGCGAGATTCTGGTTCAGAAAGTTGTCAACACAATACTGCACCAAACTGCCAAAAAGAACCCTGATGATTATACCCCTGTAAATATTGATGGTGCTCACGCCCAAAGAGCTGATGATGTACAACAAGGACAAGAGTCAGAGTCGCAACTTCCAACCAAAATCATTTTGACTGGACAGAAGACTAAAACTTTGCACAAGGAGGAGTTGAATATGAGCAAAGCTGAAAGAACTATTCAGCAGAACATTGCGGACCAGGCTTCCGTAATGCAGAAACGTAAAAGTGAAAAATTGAAACAAGAGCATAAAGGGCAACCCAGGACTGCTTCTCCTGGGGCTCTTCGTGAGGGGCCCTCCTCTGCACCTGCTACACCAACCAAAACCCCATATTCTCCAACATCTGCAAAAGAAAAGAAAATTCGAATAACCACCAATGATGGGAGGCAATCAATGCTTACCTTGAAGTGCACGACCACCTTCTTGGAACTACAGGAGGGCATAGCGAGAGAATTTAATATTCCCCCATATTTGCAATGTATTCGCTATGGCTTTCCTCCGAAAGAACTTCTGCCTCCCAAAGAAGGCATGGAAAATGAGCCTGTTCCTTTGCAGCACGGTGACAGGATTGCCATAGAAATCCTGAAGGGCAAGGAGGAAGGCAGGCAGGCTGCCTCAGCACACTCAGCCCATGCTGTGAAGCACGAAGACATTGCTGTGACCAGTAAAATCTCATCGAAGGATCTGCAAGAGCAAGTTGACAAGGAGATGTATTCGCTCTGTCTTCTGGCAACACTCATGGGTAAGGCTGACTTCGTGTTGTTCTTCAAAATTATGTTAAATAGAAGACAACATTTTGCAAACTGTAGTTACATACACATTTTTCTTAAATCATGGTTAATCCGGTTTATTCCATTATTGAAAGAACATTTAATATGCTGTCAGTGACCTTTAAAAATGCATATATTGGGGTATATGAGATACTTGTTCTTTCTTTGCTATAAAGTCCTCTTTTAAAAATTGCTGTTAAGAAGTGGTTACATTACCTCTGCTGTCTTGTCTCTGTTTTTCCTGCCTCTCATGGGCCGCACATCTGAAGTATATGTGTGAAAGCTACACCCTCTCTTTTTTCCTATATCTCCATCAGGTTTCAGGAAAGAAATTCAGAGTAGAGGTGAGAAGGGGATGCTGCGTGTCTACATATTGGAAGTTTAAGGACCAAATTTTGACGTCTGTAGTAGGATGACATACTGGCATTTGGCCCCACAGGGACTTGTCTTGGTTTAAGCAAATCAATTTGACATTTTCTCCTTAGGTGATCTGCTAAATTTCAGTGAAGATCTGGTCTTTTTAGAGAGCTGAGAAAAGTATTATTTCAGAATATAAGCAGAGGAGAAACTGAAAGAATCTAAACATGGATCTGAATTCCAAAGGTTGGACATAGAGTTGCAAAGCTATACTTATAAATTGTCACTCATATAAATCTAACTGTTAATAATTCAAGACAAAAGGACTTTTTGGGGGTGCCTGTTCTATTTTTATTTTCTGTTTTGAACTCAGGAGACTTGGGCCCCCGCTTGTGTATTTTATTCATCAGGTTTCACAGTTCTTGCTGCTTTCTGGCAGGAAGTAGAACTGTAATTATCATACATTCAGCTCTATGAACCGGTTGAATAGTCGTGTTTACAGGTTTGGTTTTTTTTGTGGGAGCCTTCTCTTTTGCTGGAGGGATTTGGTGTGGCTAAAGCATGTGATGTTTCAGAAACGAAACAATTACGTAATTACAGAGTGGTATGTTAGAAGTTCATCAAGCAGAACTTTGATTCTTTTCCAAGCGTGATTGTTTACTCCTGTGTCTCTCGCAAGATAGTGTGCTGAATCACTACTCACCTCGTCACTCTGACATCTACACCCCAGTTCCAAAGTGCAGCAAAAAGTGAGGTTCGAAAGTGGTCTTAATTTTGAGATGAAGCTTAAAAGAGTGCTTTCCTCTCTGCAGGAAATACTGCTGAAAGTATGGTTCTTGGCTTCAAAAAAACTTCAGCACGCTTTAAAAGTATCTTAGTTACTTCAGCATTAAAGTCTGTCGTTATTTTACCGGTGCTTATCCAAAAACTGTGAGCTGATCTTGTATGCAAGAATCACTTTTTGTCTTTGCCATCCCTACTGTTAGATTCTTCTTTAAGAGCACAGGTTAGAATAGAATTTACCTCACCCTTCTCTGGCTGCATCCATTGTGCATTACTAATAGAAATAAAAGTGGCAGCAAGTCATAAACCAACCAGTTATAAGACCTTATGTAGCTACTGAATAAGATGCTATTATTATATCATCACTTTTCTCACTGGGTCTTCATTTTTGTTTAAAAATACTTGTGGAAAAAAATCTGGTCACTAGACTCTTCACAATTGTGATTTTTCAATGGATTAACAAACTTCCTAAGTCCTTGCACTTTGTCAAGAGTGGCAATCCCTCAAGGTGGCATATTTAGCCTTTTGGGACAAAAAGCCTTAGTTTTTCTCAATGACATTTCAGTACTGCTAAAAACCGCTGAAGAGGTCGGAGAGCCAGCTTTGAACTTTGTTCTGCTACAAATATTCCTGTAATGCAGTCAGGTTAGAATGTGGAGAAGGGAGATGCTGTTGAGCTAGCTCACTGTGCCAGACACACTTTTCCCCAATGCCCATAGTAGAAGTTTCTTCAAACATCCATAATTATTCATTCTGTGTGCTTAAAAGATTTTCTTTCATACAGAGTCTCCTGTAAACTGAAATATTTCTTTCATATTTCAGCTACTAGAATTTTGATTTTCTGGTCTCAGCTACTTACTAGAATTTTAGATCATGTTCTTTAATTTTTCTGTATATAATTTAAAAACAAGCCCTGGGAAATCAGATACTGTAATTTCTGGACCACTTAACATATTATGCATGGTTTTTTGTAAAGCTTTCTCTTCTTTTTTTTTTTTTTTTTTTTTTTCAAAAAAAGATTTTTT
>VZRN01002202.1:647234-668322 GCA_013397935.1 Dasyornis broadbenti
TTTTTTTTTTTTTGTTTAGCTGCAAATACAGTATTCTATAGGGAAATTACTAAAGGAACTGGAATTTTACATTAACATATTAAAAACGTTGTATTTTAAACCAGATTTAATTACACCCATGCGGGGGCACTCTGAATGCATACAAGCCAAATATGAATCTAGTTTAATTGGTTTGTTTTTCATTGATGAATTCATCCACGCACAAGGAATCAAAATAGCCAGGTTTAAATTAAATGTATTATTTAATACCAGGATTTTCCTGGAATTAAACAGCTTGCTTTTAAGCCAGTTGTAGTTTCCTATAATGTATGTTTATCAATTGAGTTTTTTATTTGTTTTTTACTTCTCTGTGTTCTGTCTGCTGTATGAAGTGGCAGTCTTGGGCTTACAGCAAGGTGCAGGCTAACTTACACCAGCGAATAAGGCATGTTTGTGGGTAGGACAGTCTTGATTTGTTACCATACCTTAATATTCTGGGCTTGGGATCTAGTCTGAGGAACTGTGTGCTGGCATAGGAACAGTGCAGTGAACATAATCCCTTTGATAAATGTAGTGTCTTGAGAGAGTTTTTATTCTAACTAAATGATCATCCAAATTAACTTGTGACCTATAAATATCTCGCTGCCATGGAAAACAAACCCAAAACAAGTGGTAAAACTCAACTAACAACAAAAGTGTGCAAACCTCAAATATAGCTTAGTTGAGTCACCCATACTAGTTCCTCTGATCTGGGAAAGTCCAGTTGTAGCTGTGGGTTTTTTCGGTCTTCCAATAGGAGATCTCTATCAAAACAGTGTCATTAGTTTGTATTTCTTTCAGTGGCTGATGCCTTTGTATTGTGAGCCCTGCTCTCCATGCTTTCCTGCATGTAGTCTTTGTTAGTGATGCATAAAAGGCTGTCTAAACAGTGATGCTTCCCTTGTGCAAGGCTTGAAAAATCATGCCCACAGCAAACAGGGAATCTTTCCTTGGAAAATGTTAGTAGTGTCTAAAACTGGGCTTCTTCTAAAAGTCCAGTGGTTGTCTTGTGGAATGAAAGGGAACCCTTCAAATAATCATGGATTTCTCAATTTAGCAGTAAAGGGGTCCTTAGTATGGTGTCCTGCTGTCTGTGGCCTCTTCAGGCTTCAGTGGATTGACAGCTGTATTCTGTTACTTCTCAGTGCAGTGGTTATTTTGATTACTTTGGGCAGTGTTTAAACCACCAGGAAGACTTGGAAGAGGCACAGCAGTGATGCTCTGGACCCATTGTGTATAGGGATGTGCATTTCAAATTGTAAATGAGAATAAGGATATAGGTAGCAGTGACAGAAGACCTCCTTCAGTAGATCATGGAAAATAAATAAAAAGAGTAGTTGGTTTTTTACTTGGATGTTCTTCTTGAAAGTGAAGGCCAAATTTGTGAGCTTGTTGTACAAAGGAATGCAGTGAGCTGGAGAATACATGGTGTGAGGGAATGCTTTCAAAATTGATCAGATTATGTAGGTCTCCTGTCTTTAAAATGTCTAAAGACAGAATGTGGTAAATGTGCACTGTACCTTTGTAAAGAGATTGGGGTCTTGAGTAATGCCTGGAGAGGTGACTGACTGTTGTGGGGGAACAGACAAGCAGGGAAGCGTACAGTCCTGTGCCTAGGTGGGACGGGAGAGTAGTCACAGTTACCTTGTGGGATATGCAGTAAAGAAATGCAAGGAGGGATGTAGATGTGCCACGTATTCAGTATGTGGAAGCTATTAAAAATAGTTATTTTATTTTGCTTATAACAGGAAGCAAAGTCATATTGGTGGGTAATATTCTACAGCCTCACACATTCCAGCTATCTCTATCCAAGTAGTTAGTACATTCAGTTAACTATAGTTGAAGATTTACATTCTCCAGTCTTAATAGAAATTTGAGAGATGTGGTTATTGAGATTTCCATCCCTACAGAAGGGAGAAATTTCTGTCTAAAATATCTCAATATGTTTGATGGAAAAGTGGGAAAAACAATTTTTTTCTGAAAATGTGTATGCACAGTAGTTATGTCTGCATCAGGAGAATGGAATTTATCAATACTTTCTGTTTGCACTGCTTAGACAGCTACAGCATATGTCTCTTCTCTGCAGCAGGTAAGTGGTTAGCAAAATAAGGAAAAGGATATAGGCAAAATGTGGAAGCTGAACTGATTGAGCAGGTGCTGTTAGGTAACTGATATTCCATCATTGTAACCCAATTTTTCTGTTCCTTTTATTTCTTCCTGGCATAGTCTAGGTTGATTTTCTTTTTTTCTCTCCATAGCATTTAAAGTTGTCACATTTCAATGCCATTTTTGGCATTGTTGAAAAATGCCAATTTTACAGGATTGCCAGGGTCTCATGGGTTAGTATTTTGTTTCTAACTCTCAAGAAAAGCAAGGTACAGACACAGCTTCTATGCAGCTGCCTGGGTGGACGTTTGTGTCTCAGCTGCAGTATTAAGTCTGCTGAGTGGCAGCTGTGAAATTGAGCTCTGATTTTTGAGAAGGTGTAGGGATATAGAATTCAAGTTTTAATGAGCAAAGATATGTGCTTGAATTTTGAAAGCGTGTTAGTAATTTCCTAGTTTAATGTTGAAAGCAAAGGTTGGAAGGGAATGGAGACTTGTTTAGGGCCTGCCAAAGAATCAGGAGCTGCACCTTGGATCAAATCAAATTTGAGAACCCTTGTACTAGAACATGTATGATATTGGACTGCAGACAGTGGTATGTTTTTCTGAAAGTCTCTGAATGTCCTGGGATTCTATTCTCTGCATTTGCAATAAAAAATTCAAATTCTTAATTGCATAGAAGAGAGTGAGGACTCAGCTTTTGATTTAAGGAGTTACATTTTTAGCCTTTGTCTATAAGATGAAAATACAACTGTTTAATGATTGTGTTTGATTTTTACAGGAGAAGATGTTTGGTCTTATGCAAAGGGGCTTCCTCAGTTGTTTCAGCAGGGTGGAGTATTCTACAGCATAATGAAGAAAACAACAGGTATTTTTTTGGTTTTGTTTTTATTCCTTCCTTCCTATGTTTTCAAATGCTGACAATTGTGAATTGGTATGCAATCACTTGTAGGTATTGGTTTTGTTTTTTTATTCTATTACTATGGTAAATTTTCATTCTTATAATATTGGAGAACTCTTAATGCTCCCTCAGACAGACTAAGGCTAGGGAAATCGCCTAAACCTACTTCATTGAACTTAAACCACTTATTTTCTGAAATTCCCACTTCCTGAATTGCACAAACAACTCATTTTTTTTTCTTTTTTTTTAATGCGAATATGACCAAAAGTGTCAACTGATTTTTTTGTTTTCTCAATTTTTTTCTCCTGTAAAGATCAAACAACAAAATCATAGGACCTATTCCTGTTATACTTTAAAACACTTACTGGATAAGGAGTTAATCTTTCTAATGTGCTTCCTAGTAGATATTTTGTACAGGGTACTGCATATTTTAAATTTAATGTAATTTAAATTTGTTTTTCATATTCCTAAGATTGTTGTTCAAAAGCAAAACTATCCATCCCATTCCTGCATTGCCAAATGTCACATCCTGGGCTCTGTGTAGAACAACCAAGCAAGTAGAGTATATTTGATTTTTAGGTGGCTTTACAAATACTGCAATACAAAGAACAGCAACTGTTTCTTTAGAGAAGAAAGTACTAAGGAGTTATTTTCTCTCAAAATTGATTTTCTTCATGAAATCTTTGAATTCATAATTTAGCTCTTGTGGTTTCATCTATTATAATTGTTCATTTGCTGCTTTCTTGCTGTTTGATTTTTTTTCTTAGGCAGTTTTATCAGCCTTAACTTTATCTTACTTATTTCTGGAAATTTATTGAAATGCATGGTATACTCAATGCCTACTACCTCTCACTGAATTATTAGCCTGGATAATAGATTAACATGCCAGTGTCTTATAGCAGATCTGTTTCCTTTTTGTTTTCCTTCTTTTATTATGCTTGTAAAGGCTGGCATAGCATAAAGATATTGTTTGTGGCGAGTGAATCAGCTTAAACAGTGCCTGATGGAAAGGGCATTTTTGACCAATTAATGGCTAGCCAGACTTGAGAAAAACCTGAAATGAATCCAAAGACTTTTAACCCATTTCACAGAAAACGTCTGTGCCATTTTTCCCAACTAACTGTAAGAAACAGGCTGTGGGAGATGATAGGGTAAAACACCTGCATACGAAGAAGTGCAGTGATTTCAAATACCGACTATCTTGGTAGGTACAGTTACTATCTCAGCATTAACACACTTTTACAATTCCAGTGTGCAACAATCTGACTCATCTTTCCACTTTGAGAAACTCTTTACGTATTTGTAATCTTTTAGGTAATGTAATAATGCAGCTATCATACTGGACTTTTGGAACAAAGCTTTCTGTGGAGTGTAGGTACTGTTGATCAATTGAAGTTTGATTTATTAGAACTTGTTTACTTTGAGATTTTGAGATTGCAGTTTCAGAGGCAGTTTTGTTCAATCATAGGAATTGCAATTCGCTCTGTTGCAAATGAAAGCTGAGCTGCTAAATTATATACTTAAATTATGTTATTCAGGCTAAGGTAAGTGTTTGAAGTTAAATTTTGTCCTGTGTTTTGGCTGTTTTGTTATTGGCTCCCATGTGTATGCAAAGAAAGGAGCTACATGTCTGAAGCTCTCAGAATAAAGTCTTATTTGTAGGCTCTCTGCAACTGTGCACGTGTGAATCAGAAGCTGTGGAGAATGAGTGAGATTGGTCAGTTGGTTCATTAGTATGAAAACAGTTTAATAACTTACCAATTATTGAATCACCTTTTTCATTGATGCCCAGAATACTCGTTTTGAAAGCATTGTATTTGATAACACAGAATTTGCATTTCTTCCCTTCTGATTAATTTCTGATGGTTTTCTCCAAGAATTTTGAGAATGTGAGGAAAAATCCCAATAATTTACCTATTCCTGGCACCTTTTAAACAGTGTTGTTTTCATTGTAGCTCTCCATGCGTAGCTGATGGAACTAAAGTGAAGAGAATGGTTGCAGCCAAGTTTTCATCTGCAGATAGCTTTTAACTCACAGAAAGCCACTATCATTGAAGTGATACCTTACTGCTTTTACCACAGCCTGCATGGGACAGAGTTGAAAGAGTTATATTGTGTTTTATGATGATAAACTGTAAAAAATTAATGTTGTCCATTTTTGACACACAGAAGCTTCAGAATTTAAAATTATCCAATGAACTCTGAATTTTAACAGATTGGTCAAGTAGTAAGTGAGACAATGAAACAAACAGCAGATAAAAATATTACGCCTTGTGTTCATTTTGTAAAGGTTAATAGTTATAATCTGCAGGACTACTAAATATAGTAAAGTTGAAATACTTCTGTTTATCTAGCAACACTTCCTCTCTGAGAAGAAGACAAAATAGCAAATTTGAAATTCCTCAGGCTTAGCAGCAGTTACGCAACCTGAAATTCTACTACAGTTTTAACTACTATGAAAGTGGTCTTAAATAGTATTTCTCCGGATAGTGTTTTGAAATGTGCTCCTTGTCAGTTTTCTGGTTTTGACTTTTGCTGGTTTGGTTTTGTGTGATTTTGGATGGTGTGGGGTGGTGGTAGTGATGGAGTTTGGCTTGTTTTACATTACTGCAAGCATAGAACTGCAAGTGGTAGCGAGGTGGTTATTTTACCTCATAATAGTACAGTATTGTCTCTTCATCCGAGTCATCACAGAAGGCAGCAGCATCTTTGCAGCATACTGTGATTGCTATTGTATGGCATAAAAGCCTACATTTTTTTCTCCCACAGTAGTAACTTTCAGTGTGTTTGATTTTACTTACTTGATTCAGTAAATTTAAATACAGTAATTATTATTCCTTTGTCTTCAGAGCATTCCTTAAAATATGTTAGCATTTTGAATAACTTTTCCTATCTTTATAGGTTTGGCTGATGGCAAGCACTGCACTTTCCCACATCTGCCTGGTAAAAACTTTGTGTACAATGCAGCAGAAGACAGATTAGAGCTGTGTGTGGATGCTGCTGGGCACTTCCCAATCGGTCCTGATGTTGAAGAGCTGGTTAAAGAGGCCTTAAGTCAAGTGCGAGCAGAAGCTACTTCAAGAAGCAGGGAAGCAAGTCCTTCACATGGAATGCTGAAGCTGGGTAGTGGTGGAGTAGTGAAAAAGAAATCTGAACAACTACATAACGTAACTGCATTTCAAGGAAAGGGTCATTCCCTAGGAACCGCATCTAGTAGTCAACAACACGATCAAAGAGCCAGGGAAACACCACTTTTAAGAAAGCATAGCACAGAAACGGACTTCAGTCCTTCTGCTAAAATTGAGCCTTCTGTATTCACAGCTGCTTCTGGTAACAGTGAGCTTATTCGAATTGCTCCGGGAGTTGTGACAATGAGAGACAGCAGGCAGCTTGACCCCACTTTGATTGAGGCACAGAGAAAAAAGTTGCAGGAAATGGTCTCTTCTATTCAGGCTTCAATGGATAGACATTTGCGGGATCAGAATACAGAGCAGTCAGCATCAGTTGATGTATCTCAAAGAAAAGTAGAGGCAGTGAGTTCAACTGCTAAAGCTGGGAGCTTTCAGGCTGCCTTACCTGAATCGTTTTCTGCACCAGGTGGTACTGAACACTTGAATACTGAATCAACTGATGGTAACATGGTGAATTCTGTGGGAACAACATTCCCTGCAAGGTCTAAAGCACAAAAGGGAAATTCTGTTGAGGAGCTTGAGGAGATGGATAGTCAAGATGCAGGTATCACTAATGCAACTGAGCCAATGGATCACTCTTGATAGGTTAAAATCTAATAAGGGTAGAAGAAATTACTGTTCAAATGTAATGTTTATTGGCTGGGCCACACAAAGTGATTAGTTGTTAAATCTTGTATGTATGTCAAAGATTATATCATCTTATTCAGTGCATGATAAGCGTGTGATTGGCAATAGCTTTCAATATTACCATACTGCTGCCCAGGCTGGCTCTGTTACCTGTAAATTAGTTACTAGGAAATGCACTGAGATGAATATCTGCTGTACGTGTGGGTTCTTGAAAATTCTTTGTAATTTTTAATTTCTTAAAAGTCTTAAAATTTAAGCCCAAGCAAGGTTCTTATCATACTAGCTTAAGGTTAGTGGAAGGGCTAGAACAGAAAAAACTAGGCAAAGTTAATTCTGCCCCAGGCACTTAATTCCAATAAAAAATATACTATACACATAAATTAGACATAAATTTCTAAAAGCAACTGAAATTAAACTTTCGCTCAATTTGATAATGCAGCATATACAGTACTTTTAATTACATTGTGCTGGCACTTCTCCAGTTTAATAGCTTTTTCATTCATATCCTCCTCTCAGAAATATTGGAATAAGTGTAACTTTAGTAAACTAAAATCTAAATTCTCCTATTGTCAGTTTAAGCAAGTTAGAAAAAAAAGCCACTCAGCATATGATGAAGATACATTGAATGTAGTGTGGTTATGCATGGCTATCTGAGCCAACACAACCATTTTGGTGCTCTGTTAGTAGCAGATGTTTATTTCCTCCCAAATACCAAACTGGTCAAGTGGTTGTGAAACTTTTGAGACAATTATGGGAGAGAAGTTGACAATTGCAAGTAAGAACAAATGTTCAATGGCAAATCCATTTCTTTTAGAAGACTTTGATTGCTAGCATTGATTGGAAATGGCAAAAATGAAATAACAGCTGTCCTTTTAAGAGCAAATTAACAATTTATTGGAAGGAAATGACTCTCTAACACACATTATCCTAGAGTGTTTGGTGATAATTGAGCTTTTAGAAGCTCACTGTTTTCTCTGTGGGAACAAGGAATACATGCTGTTTCAGTGTCTATAAAGACTACTCACCTCTCTCAGCCTCACTTCAGTTTGTGATGCAGATTTCCCTGCATCAGTGATAATAGAGCTGGTATCCACTTAAGTAGAGTGTTCATCAGACCTGTAGTGCTAGTTTTTAAGAAACAGCCATTGAGCTTGCTCCCTAAGGATGGAATGTGTTTTTGATACTGCACTTTGCTTCCTATCTTCATAGTCATTTAAATGCACTATTGTTGCTTCTTCTCATGGTAAAATAATATTGAATGGATGAAAAGATGTTAATACAGCTTCAAAGGAATTAAGAGCATTTAAATACTGAATTCTGTGTTTGTGCACATGTAGGTTTTTACCAGTTCACAAATGTGGTTTGTGTTGTATATGTTTGTATTCAGAAAAGTCTCCTCACTTTTTACATTTCTAATCACTTAAACAGTTCTAAGCGTTAGTATGATAAAATGTCCCATGAGGAAGGATTTATTTTTGTATGTAGAACTGAAATGAAGCAAGTCACTTAAAGAATAGCCCTTCTCTTTTGTCAAAGTAAATTAAAATACCTCTGTTGGTTAACTTTTTATGTAGATGGTGCAAATATTTTATGATTTCATACACTACTTAGAGGTAAAATATAAATATCACATTTTCACAAATTAATGAAAAATGTTAAGATGTCAAATTGCTACCCGATAAGCTAGCAATTTGGAAACTTGGAATGTATGAAGTAATTGGCTTGCCAGAACTGACCTTGCTGATGCACTGATTAACAGGCAGGGCTTATTCAATGAGAAACAGGATGCACATGCAGCAGCTGGAAGCCTGCCATGACTTCTGAAAACATTTAGTCTCCCATGAATCAATCTAGCTGGCTGAAGGCTACATCTATATAGAAAATGTTGAGTAGAGGCTTGTTCTTTGTCTCAGTGTTAGAAAAGTATAGCAGTGGCATGTTCCTGGAAAAGAGTTTAAATCGGGAGAGGCTGAGGGGGAGGAATCTCCTGGATCTCTTGCATTTTAGACCAGGTAACCATTGCTTTGACAGTTTTAATCTTTTCTTTAGGGAAACAAGTCTTGCTGGAAAAATAGTGAGTGAGCATTATATACACTTATGAGAGAATTTTAAGTTTGAAATAAATTGTAATATTTATTGCACATCATTCTTATTTCAAGGAAAAATGCTTACTTCTTCATGCCTTTCTGGTAAGACTGCAGAAGTTTGTATGCCTTTTACTGTGTAAAGAGGAAGGCTTGGTTTAGTTTTGACACACTTCCCATTTCAGCAGTAATTTGACATTTTCCTTCTTATCTAAATAGAAATAGAAACAGATAATAGCTTTGTTTGACTCACCATTAGTGTCATCTCGGGCCCTCTTAAGTGATGTAGATCAGAACCCTCCAGTTCCTAAAAGAAGATGGTCTCAAAGGACTGGTAAAATGGTGTCAATCACAAGATCCGCTGGTGTGAATTCTGGAAAGCAGGATTGTTCGTATTTCTTTGCAGTGTTCTTATTTCACATAGCTTTCTCATGCATTTAATATCGATGATTTTGAGAAAGATAGCTTTTGATACTTTCAAGTGAAGCTAAACTTCATCTGCGTGTCAGCGAGATGTGTGACTGCAGGAGAAGTGAAATAAAGAACACTGAAGTGTAAGTTGGAACAGATGTTTCCTTTGGTTGCTGGCAGTGGTTGCAAATGCAAGTTGAGACAAATCTGTGTGCCTGTCTAAGGAGCACTAGTGTGCTTGCTAGAATTCCCTGTTAGAGTCAGGAAAATGATGGTGGGGTAAAAGGGCAGGAAAGACTTTGGCTCATTGTGTATGACAAGACGTGTCAGGTAGGACTTCTCGAATGTCAATAAAGGTGTCCTTTTCCCAAAAAGTAAAAGCAACCAACTCCAGTTCTTGCTACCAAATTGCCTGTGGAAAGAGGCTGTGGTTTAGAGTACCCACCTTGATTACTTTCTTTTCTGAAGGCCAACCATCTTCTACACTGTGTCTCATGGCAAAGAAGACACATCATTAGAAAATCCTAAACTTTACTATGGCTTAGAGCGTATAACCCAAAGAAAATATGATTACTAAAAATACAGGCCTAGTACAAAAATAAAAAGGGGAATGAACTACATTCCTGATGAGCGTATGGGAAATGTCAGGAGAGCAGATCAGTTTTCCAGGGAAATGCAAGACTTTTACTATTTCAAATGGCTTGCTGTTTAGTAAGGTTGACTTTTTGATAGTGTTGTTTCTCTCTGAATTGTTTGCATTTCAGTGAGGGAAAATAAATAGCAGATTTTCAAAAGAAATCAAAGAAATGTATTTGGGATGTCTTCCCTGTTGTAGTCACAAAACAGCTGTGCGCATTGTTGGCTTTGTGAATTCCATATAGTTTACTAGTCTTGTGCTGGCTGCAAAATATGACCTAGACATTGCCTCTGGCAGAGTGCTCTAGCAGTGCCACAGGGCTGTTTGCTAACAACCCTGCAAGGCCAAAGTACTTAATTTACAATCTTTCATAAAGTAGAATCTGTTGTCACTGTCACAAGGTTAGCAGAGTTGCTTGCTACTTTTTCAATGCACTGAAAATGCCAGGTAACAAAATTCTTGGTTTGTTTACAGTTGGGAGAGTGATGCTTAATTTGAATTGTATGGAAAATGAATGATTTAAGAAGATGCCACTGTTATCTCTACATTTGTTTGGCTCCTATTTTTAAATATCAGAATCTACATGCTTTTGTAAAATAAAAATAATATGAAGTTGATCCTTTTGTTAAAAAAAAAGCCACAACAGAGAGTGGTTTCTTTGTTTTGCTTGTGGATATCAGTTTAGCTTCATGAAGAAGTTGCTTAAGATCTTTAGAATGCAGGATTCCCTCTGAGCCCTTATGCCTGTGGTTGAGCAATAAAAGTTGAAACAAGAGTGGTATTTTCAGAATTATTTTACGTTTGATGAGGATTATTGCCAAGAAATGAAAGAGTGCACTTTTAGGAGGGAATGCTATTTAAAATGTATAAATAGGAATTAAAATAGTGTATATATTTAGAAAAAAATCTTTTTAAAAAGTAAGTGCTTTACATGTTGAATTAAAAATAAATTAGCATAGAAACTATACCATCTTCACAGTACTGGCTGTTACCCAGCAAGGTTTGGTTTGTTTTATTTGTGATTGCTGTACTAATTATATTTGATTTTTTTATCTGTAATGTAACAATAGTGTATTATAACAGTATATAGTGTACTATACTACACTTCACTGTACAGTATTTGGAATTTTCTTTGATTGCTATATTAAAACTGTAAGTTAAAACATCTGTTTTGGCTTTATAAGGTGCAACTTTTATCTAGCCTTTCACACATTATCTTGTTTAATTAATGCTGATTTGCCTCCAAAATGAGTCAATTGAAAACATTTTCTGCGTTTTGCATATAAATTGCATTATACTTGCATACATGAATACTAGTACAGAAGTTGAAAAACGGATACAACTCTTAGAAAAGTAAAATCTGATGTCATTAATTTTCCTTAGTAATGGTTCTGTGTAAAAAGAACTTTTTTTGAAAGAAAAGCTCTTTAAGGAAAAAGTTGGGGGTTTTGACCTCATACCTCTTCCACATATTTCATTAAACACATAGAACCTTTGAATGTAAGAGATTTCTAAACCATATATATTTCATATATTTGAAACCAAAATTCAAGACTTGAATCTTTTTTCCAAAGTTATCACCAAGAAGATGTAGAAAATTGCTTACCAAGTCAGCATTGAAGATACCTTGCAATCTGATTTGAAACATTGGTCAAAATGTATTTCAAAGCAAGATTGTAATGCATGAATGTAATATTCAAGTATGAATAGTATAATTTGGAAGAACTAGGCTTTTGAAAATTTGGCAATACTCAAAGATGAACATATTGACAACTATTTAAATTATCTCTATGCTTTTCCCACCAGCTACATGTGGTACTTTGTTTCACAAATTTACTTTAATCAAAACTTCGAGCCTAGAAAGAAGCCATAAAACCCATCTGCAAAACTCTTGTCTTACTTCTTCCTGTATTTACTGAAAGGCTTTAATTCCAAGTGTGCTAGCATTAAAGCATTCTTTAAAATGATGGGTGTAAATACACAGTTAATTTTGATTGCATGTCATATCATGAAGAATTGAAAAATACCCTTCAGAAGATTTGTATCTCAAAAGCTTAAATGCTTAATGCTAAGCTAGAAATTTGCTCATCTTTATTAATGTAGTGTTTATAATCTGAGCTACAACCAGTATTGAATGTATGAAGCAACAAAGTTAAGTCTGCTTTCAAAGGGTTTTCATTTTACTTCTGCAATTAATTGTCCAGCCTTAATATCTGTCTAAATTTTTATTTTGGATTGGAGTTGTTGGGTTTGGATTGCTTTTCATTGTTTGTTTGGTTTGTCTCATTTTTTTCTTATGCATGTCCACTGCAAATCTGTTGTAACATCGCTGTAAAACCCCACCTTCCTGTCACCATAAGACTCCTCAAAATACGATCTTATTCCTAGAGCCAGGGTGAGAGTGAACCTTGGATATTCATGAGCGTGTATAGTGAGTTATGGAAGGTGCTTTTGATATTACCAAGAGTCAATTCAAGCACCATATACTGACTGCAAAAATTAATTGAAATTATGTTGTTTTGCTTGATGTGGACGCTTTGATATATGTTGGTTTCTACTGATTTTTGTGATGTTTTGAGTATTTATTACTCGGAAACAGATAAAGAAAAGTAGATTCATAGTAGATTTGATGGTCAGGTTGACATTGTAGAAACCCTGTTGCTACAACTAGTTTGAAATAGATTATTTGGATTTGAATTACTTAAATTGATGTTCACTGGGTTATTCTTAACATCTGTTAACACAGTCACAGGCATTAGGTTTCAGTGTAAGCATGACCTCTGTTGCAGTAACTTGCAGGCACTTTAAAAGGCTTCAGAAAAGATGATTTATTCGCTGTTCTGTTACTGAAAAACATTGATTATGAGATAGCTGTGTAGAGTTCTATTTGGACTTTATCCACCTCTATTTTTAGAAGACTATCTAATTTTGTTTTCTGCTGGAAGTAATACTTCTAGTGGCTTGTCTTGCTGGTAGCAAATCTAATTTAACTTCTAAAGTGATCCTGTAGGTCTGGACTGGGTCTGTGCTGTTTGGAAACTTGTATTCAATAAGTGAAAAATTAAAAGAAAGATGGCAGATGGAAGGAAGTTACCAGAAATTATAAGAAGGTTTAAATGGTGCTGTGGTTCTTATTAGCCAACAATCTGTGGAGTCTGGCTGCATGAAATGCACAGTCTCTTCTTAGAAACCGTTAAAGGCATGCTTCAAGCAACTTCTTTGAGAATAAGAATACTTGCTTTTATAGGCTACTTTGTCAAGTCAGTGTGTAAAATTTTCTTTAAAATGGAGTTTCTTTCAGATTGTCATGTTGTGTAAATGTAGAGCAATATTTGCCAGATGCTACCTCCTGATCCTAAATTCTCCTTTCCCACATGCATTTGTGCCACCTGTGCAAATCCTCAAGAGGTCTCTTCTGATGCTGGGCTGGCTTTCCTGTTTGCTTTTCATCTGTCACTTGAACTTTTGTTCTGTATCCTTTTAACCATGGATGTTTTTGTAAGTTTATTATCCTGTGTATATACTGCTGCTCTTAGAGCCAGTAAGAGGCAACAAATGAACAAATTCCTCACAAATTAGACTGATGGATATGAAAACCTTATTACAAGCATGGATACCTTATATGGCACAGAGAAGAACAAAGGGAGATTGCTAGGAGAGAGGAGGACTTACATGCATATTCAGGAAAGAGAAGAAGATACATAAGGGTTTATCAATGTTTCTAAAAATTCACCTCGTAGTTCTGTAGGACAACCATGTTCTATCTTGTTCCATCTCCTCAGTGGAACTTTAGAAGGTGCAGTGGCTCACTTGAAATCTGGGGACTTGCCTAAGATGCACCTTTCTTTTCTCCTAGGAGCAGAAGATGCCAAATACCTACATTTCAACCCAGCTGGAGAGAAGGTGTGAGGCTTCACCACACGTTGCCCCAGGATGGTGTAGGCTTTGTGGCAGCGAGAAAAAAACCAAAACACATGGAAAAGGCAAGGGCCTAACTTAAACACATGGGGAATGAAATAACTCTTATTTCTAACTATTCATATGCTCAAATCTGCTCAAGAATTGGTCAATACGTACCAAATCCTACATCTGAACATTGCATATACAAGAATACTTTTTTCTCCATGATGTATTTCTTAGAATGAGAACCTTCCTGGCTTCCTAAGACAGGTGCTGTAAATTGCAATTATTTTTGCAGACAGCAAAGAGGGATTCAGTAAAGACCAAGAGTACCTGCTTCTTTTTTTGCTTTCAAAATAAGAAAAGTCAAGACATGGTACAATGGAAAAAACTAAATGCCAGTATTTGTTTCTTTGCTCCTTCTGTTTCTCCTAACTGTACTTACTTCTTTACCCTGCCACATTCTTCAACATATTTTTTTGTTTGTTCTCTGCATTTGAGGTCAGCCGAGCTAACTCATTCCCTCCTGAGTCTGGAAACTTTGAACTCTCAGGTCTGTATTGACAGCAGCCCAAAATTTCCCAGGTATCTATTGTCACTGTGGAAATAATATTTTTTTTTTTTAATTTAATGTTTTGTTTCTTTTCAACCCTAACCCCGAGGTTCTACATTGTAAACTCTCATAAACATGCATCTTTTCACAAACTCGGAAAATACATTTGCAGTAACTGAGGAGCTTTCATGGACACCTGTTATGCCTGGCAAAGTGGAGCCAGGATGGAAGTATGCAGTCTTTTGCATCTTTAAACACCCTCTGATCTCTCTTCTCCCCTCCTGCTGGAATTCTGCAGGGCATGGGAGCAACACTGCCTTGGAGAAAGAGGTAAACTACATTTGTGCAAGCAGCAGAGGCCCACACCTCTGGGAGTGCTGATTGTAATACTGGCAGATTTGTCTGTGTGATTCCTATTTTTGTAATCAGTCTTAGGAGCCTTGTTGCTAGTTTGGAAATCTGGGGATCAAAACTACTCTTTTTATAAAGTAGTTTTGATTTTGAGGGTAGAAAGTCAAGATGAAAAGTCAAGATGCTTTTCATCTATCACCAGGCTACTATTGAATTTAGGCTGAATCTAGACTTGCCTGAATCTAGCTCAGGCTGCTGCTAGGACACTGTTTCTGCTGCCACACTGTTAGCTTGGCTTAGTCTGGCTCTGACTGCTTTAGTCCCTTTCTTTATGAGTACTTGTTTATTCCTGGGGTTGGCAAAATCTAAGAATGAAGTTGGCTTCTCTTGCATTTCTAGTGATGACTTACTAGGATGCAATTCTAAAATCATGGGGTAATGCTAGTATCTGATTAACAGGTGACTTGCAAATATCCACTTTGGTCTCTAAAGCTGAAAATATATTGGAGAAATGCTTTTTAAAAAAACCTCTCCAGGACTGGTAAAATTATTCCTCCATAATTTCCAAAATAAGTGAGGCATTTGAGAAATTAGAAAGGTTGTTAATTGAGATTAATATTATAAAACTAATCTTCCAGTGATATCAGTATTAATTATTGAAGAATTGATAGCAAGATGGTAGGTAATGTCTGAGTGTAAACTTTTTTCCCTCTTTCATTGATTCAAGGCTGTTCCACTTTTAGCCCCTAAAAAGTAATGTCTGCCTGTATAGTGCCTCATACAAATTAATCCTTGTACCATTGAAACCATAGGTGATGTAGTTGCCAAATGAAATTTGTCTCTTCAAAGGAATACTGTCAATCAGTGTAGCTGCCACTGTACTTTTGCACTGCAGATGAGGTGAGGTTTAGAACTTGATTTCCAAGTGACAGCATCCATCTGAGCTGTGCACTGACACCATTTCCTTGCATTCTGTGCAATAGGGATTCTAGTGTTGGTCTCTGGCAGGGCTATATCCCTGGAGCTGCTTTATTGATCTTCTGAGCCTGGGAACTGTGATTGTTTTTTTCAGTCCAAGGCTTGATCTCAAGGCCACCTCTGACTTCTTTCAGTAATTGTACAGCCTCCTTGATAAGCTGATGCAGGCTGCTTTGGAAATATGCAAGATGTTTTGTGCTCATGATAGTCAGGGAGGTTAATGCACTAGTATAAATTCTGAACCCATCCAGGTACACTCGATTGTTTTGGTATTTTTATGTTATGGTAGTCTTTAAGCCTTGTGTTTTCACCCTCCCTAGTCTAGCACAAATAATGCCAATACAGTAAGGTAAAATTCATTAAATCACAACGTACATGCAATTCTTCTGTGTCTGAACACAGGCTAATTGAATTAGGTGAAAGTAACAGCACTCTTTTCCCCCCTCCAAAAGGCTCTATAGAAAGGTTGAGTCAAAGTGCCCAGAACTTATTAATTCTTCTGGGTGAAGTAGCTGATCCTGTAAGATTTAACACTTAGAAAAATGTTATGAGAAGCACTTATGAAAACACTTATGAAAAATGTTATGGAATTTAGTGAGAATTCCATCAAAATCAGATCAGCTATGAATAGAATATTGTCCTTCAGAATCTTTGATACCATGCAGTTGGGGGAAAAAAAAAAGAATCAAACAAGACTAAGTATGACTCTGAAGGCACACAGCAAGTTGAAATTGCTCTGATCTGCGGCTTCCCTGAACTGACTGTGAAATGACTGGAGTATGGATGACAAGCTGGAATCTTGGGTACTGAGACATAGAACAGATGCAGATAATAAGGTGCTGTCATATGGAGAATTATTTTAATTTTAAAGAGTATCTGGTAGATATTCTTGTGCTCTTCTTTGGGAATTTCTCCAAACATGGGGAGGGAGCTCAAGCCCCGCCAGGATGATGCAAGCAAGAACACCTTGAGCACTGAATGAGTGGTGCTGTGACATTGAATCAAGGCCAAGTCAAACAGCTGGGCTAAAGACTTGATGGATGCATACGGTTTGATTGACATATTTGGTGTTTCAGCTAGTGCTGAGCTCTGAAGACTGCAGTCATTCGAACAACTGGTGATAAAGTATTGAAGACTACTAAAAGGAAAGTACCTGGTAAAAAACCTGTAAGCTCACCTACACTGAGCTTTTTCTTTATTTTAACAATCATCAAGCATTTATTTTACTTTATAAATCTTAGTTCTATGAGACTGGCAGCAATCTGTTGAGAAACTCTTTGCTGAGGAAATAAGTCACTTGTTTTCCACAATAAAAAAACCTGATTCTTGAGTTTACTTTGTAGGAATTTTGTTAGATTCTTCTATCATACCAAGAAGTCCATTGCGTGCCTTGTTGATTATTTGCGCTGAGAATCATCTTCACAAAGATACTGGGTTCCTCTGTTTCAAGGTTTCCGAACAACCTACAGGGAGAACATTTAGGACAGACTGATTATTCTTAACTTCAATTCAGTGATGTTAAGCCCTGTGCCTCCCAGGGAATATCCATGTATTGCTTTATTGTCCAGAGAAATATTGAATTAGCTGCCTGAAGTCACAGTGAGATTCTGATGCATAGCAGCAGAGAATTACAAACTTCTGCATGTGACTTCAGTTTTTCTGTAGTTTCAACCTTGTGACAATAGGATGTGTGATCATGACAGATATTTTTTTATTCATTAAAGGCTTTATCAGGGAACTCTCACCGAATTGGAGCAGCAAAAAATGAATCAAATAATACACATATGGACTTAACATATGGCCTTATAGAGTGGTACCTTCATAGCACTGCAGCTCGGTGAAATCTTTTGAAGCATCAGTGTTGCATGAAAAGGGACCTGTTTCCCAGCAGGAAAAATCTGCTGTTAGTTAGGGTCATAATGAATGCCTAATAGAAATTTTTACCCTGCAGATCAGCAGGAAACTAAACAAAAAGGAATAAATAATGGAACAAATGTCAGGATCATCACTCTCTCTTCCAGGGCACTTTGCCCATTGAATCATCTGGGTAAGAGCAAGTGTCCTGTCTTTGGAAATGTGTTGCCCACTGCTGTTAGCACTGGGGCAACACTACAAAACCCAAGCAAGATCCAGATCCCAACAGCTGATTTTAGTGTTGTTTGGTTTTGATTTGTCAGGAGACCCAACTAAACAGTCCTAAGGTAATGGGAAAGTGGCAAAAATGCCACTGGAAGTATGTCCACTGTGACTCAAGGTCTGTGAGCTAGGAGTGATGGTGGCATTTGCCTCATCCTGACACCCTGAACCTGCAGCAATGTCTTTGCACCTGATCATGTTCTTTGGGTCTAGGCTGGAACTGAGCTTTTCTTTGTCACAAGGGAGGCTTGGGAAGGACAAACAGAGGCAGAAATCAGTTCGTGTACAATGGGACTTAGTTATGCTGGCTGGTGAGTGTCCTATCAGAAATCTGTCAAAACTGAGCCTGGTGGCTTGAGGGCCATGATAGCTCTGATGGGATGGGAGGGGACGGTCCATATCTCACTACAGAGACAGTGTCTGTTTGTGTCTTCTTTCTTATAAGGTCTCTGAAGGGAGAAGTAGACATCTGGCTTGGTTTTGTGAAGTTACTAGAAGCTGAGAAGAGACAGAATGGTATGCATCTCCATACTTTCTTTTGTATCATGTAGGAGTAAAAGAAACTCTAAACACTGAACCTTGTCACACAGGACAGTAACAGGATAAAAAAAAAAAAGACATGAAGTGGGTACTATTGTACTCCAAGGAGAATGTTTACTGTATGTCATAACAATCTGCATCTTTAGGCTATTATTCTTTCTAACAACAGGACCATCAGTACTTACTAATTTAGCATTTTGTTTCAGCTAATGTTTTCAGGATCTATTTCCTGCGAATTAGGAACACACATGTTACTATGGGAATATACAGGAAGGTACCTATTTAGACAACAATATTTTTTATTTCAGGCTCCTTTCACTTTGAATTAAATATAAATGAGTGCTAAAAGATGCCATTTCATACTTTATGAGGCTGACGACACAAATCCTGTCTCAGGGTGGTTTTTATTACTTTTTCATTACAGCTTTTGTAGTTCAAAGACTCCTGTCAGAGCTTTGATGTGGGGAAACCTGCTGCGTTGTCATCTCTGGATACTAAAAGTGCATCACAGGGAATGTAGGTTGGCGCAGAACACCTATTAGCAAAGACTACAAATAAAAACCTCAAGGAATTTTTTTTTCTTCGTGAAAGATGCAGTGATACGAGTTTGCCCTTGTAAGCGTAGGTTTGTGGTGCGGGTGAAGTTGGGTTTTTGGTGGATTTTTGCCCTCCCGTGCCATGGGGGCTGTGCCGCCGCCTGCAGTTCCCGCGTGCCCGCACAGGGGGCGCTGTAAGCCCGGCGTTCCGTCCCGCAGGCACTGGGAACATCCGCATTGCTGTGCGGATGTACAGACCCCATGCAGGGCTTTGTTTATTCCGATAACTTCTGTGAAGTCCATCCTGGTGGACAACAGACTGCCCATGAGCCAGCAGTGTGCCCCGGTGCCCAAGGCCAGTGGTATGCTGGGGTGCGTTACGAAGAGCATTGCCAGCAGGTCGAGGGAGGTGATCTTGCCCCTCTACTGACCCCTAGTGAGGCCACATCTGGAGTGCACTGTCCAGTTCTGGGCTCTTCAGGACAAAAGAGACATGGAGCTTCCTCAGCAGATCCAGCAGAGGGCTGCAAAGATGATTAAGGGAGTGCAGCATCTCATGTAGAGACAGGACAAGGGAGAATGGATTCCAACTAAAAGACAGTACATTTAAATTAGATATTAGGAAAACATTATTTATCACCCTTTAGTAAGGGTGGTGAGGCACTGGAACAGGTTGCCAGGAGAAGTTGTGGATGCCCAATCCCTGAAAGTGTTCCAGGCTAGGTTGCATGGGGCTTTGAGCAGCCTGGTCTAGTGGAAGATGACCCTGCCCATGGCATGGGGGCTTGAACTAGATGATCTTTAAGGTCCCTTCCAACTCAAATGGTTCTATGTTTCCAGCTAAAGACTCATACAGGGAAATACCTAGAACACACAGAGGTTCTGCTAGAATGTAGCTTGTACTTCATGATGGTGATAGCTTCAAGAGGCCATTGCCTTTGTGGTGGTGGTGGTTAGTAAATTTCCCTAAGTTAAAACATTGAAAAAAATTTATTTGGAATAAGAAAACATCTGCTGTTTTGGTGATTTGTTTAGTCCACTAAAGTAAAAATCACATTACAATTAATAAAAAGTGATGATTTGTCCCTATGATGGATGTGAGCACCCCAGTCAAGTGAACACCATGGCTGAGCACCTATAAATGAACTTCTGGGGTTTTTTGACTGTGCAGCTGCCAACACCTGTCTTTACAGAAGGTGCTCCCACCTTATTCTCCTAGGAGCTCCGTGGAGTCTACGTGTCCATCAGCACAGCCACATGAGGATCCGATGGCATGTTTTTAACAGAAGGGAAGTTGTAGCCAGGTGGGGTTCAGCTTCTCCCAGGCAAACTACTGATAGTACGAGAGGACATAGTCCTAAGCTGTGCCAGGGGAGGTTTAGGTTAGACATTAGGAGGAATTTCTTCACGGAAAGGGTGATTACATATTGGAATGGGCGGCGCATGGAGGTGGTGGAGTCACCGCCGTTGGAGGTATTCGAGGACGGACTGGATGTGGCACTCAGTGCCATGATGTAGTTGACGGTGGCGTTTGGTCATAGGTTGGACGCGATGATTTGAGAAGTCTTTTCCAATCTGATTCTGTTTGGGTGTGACCTCTTCCCAATAGACCCGGGCAGTGGTTGAAGCAGGTTCCCCGTAAGAGTGCTGGCTGGATGATGGATAAGACCCGCGTTTCCCGCTCCTCAAGCACGCGTACAACCACAGGGCAGGGATTTTTAGGCAAGGGAGGGAGGAGGGAAGTGCTTCCTCGTACCCTGGGACAAATCGCCCCCGGCGCGGGAGCGTGAGGGGCCGAGAGCGCCGCGCTCTCTGCGCTGACCGAACCGCCCGTAGCAGGGCCGAGGGTGCGGGAGCCGCCGCTGGACGTTTGGGCCGCTCGCAGTTCCATGTCTCCGTCCAGAGCGGGTCTCTACACTCCAGCTGTTCCTAGGGAAGGAATTCCGACTCCAGTTACAGTACATATCACCGGTGGAGCCGGGAAGAAAGGATTTATACCGCGAAAATAAACCGATAGTCAGCTCCCTTCGATAGCTCAGCTGGTAGAGCGGAGGACTGTAGAGGTGCGGCCCGCGGGAATCCTTAGGTCGCTGGTTCGATTCCGGCTCGAAGGAGAAGCT
>VZRN01002202.1:668599-756182 GCA_013397935.1 Dasyornis broadbenti
CAGGGCAGCGGAGCAGAGCGGCCCGGGGACGGAGGGAAGGAGGGCGGCGGGCGCCACCGGAGCCCGCGGCAGCTTTTGACAGCATCGGAGAGCGAGACACAGTAGGGGCGCGAAAAGGGCCGCTGCGCGCCCCGTCCTTGCGGGCAGCGGTCAGGCCAAGCCATGCCTGACGCGCCGGGGCCGGGCCAGGGCTGAGGGCGGCCGCCGGGGCACTGCGGGCACCGCGGGGAGCAGCGGGCCCTGGGAAGATCCCTGCCCGGCTCGAACATTTTTGAGCCGCCAGTGCCCCGCTATATCCCCTGCCCTGCCGTGAGAGAGGGAGCCCGGGCGGCTGGGGGCTCCGTGCTGCGCCCCGCGGCCGTGGCGGCCCCTCCATGGTGCGTGCCGAGGATGGCGGAGAGACGGCGCAGGTGAGTGCGGGACCGGGGCGCTCTGCGCTTTCTGCCCCCCATCCCCTCCTGGGCAGCGCTGCCTTCCACGCCGCTGCCCCGAGCTCAGGTGCTCCCCCCGCGCCCCGGGATCCCGGCCAGGTGCTCCCCCCGCGCCCTGGGATCCCGGCCAGGTACCGCCCCGCCCCTCATCGCTGCTCTCGGCCTCCTTTCACCGCCCCGGCCTCGACTGTCGCTGCCCACCTCCCTGCCCCGTCCGACACCCTCGCAGGTATCTCTTCTCTCGGACTTCTGGGCAGCACCTCTCGCGTACAAATCCTGCCTTTCTCCTGGCAGCTGCTCTCACTTCTGTGGTTTCGCTCAGGTCATCTTTGTTGTAGCTTACCTGGGCAACAGAGCTTGTCAGTAACAACTACATTGTCTCCGTAATAGCTTCCCGTGCTGGCTGTTTTCCTTCTGGTGGAGCAACACGTTTTCCTTTTCACCTCTCGAGTGGCTTTGGCACAGCCTTGATGTAAGGTTTGGGCCTGTCGATTCTTCCAGTATCTTCAATGTACCTACTTTTTCTCATTTGACATATTCTTTGATTGAAGATGCCACAATCTAGCCTGAAATATTTCTGAGAGATAATATTTTGCTCAAGAGCTCCAGCAGCTGCCCTAGGTGGCTTTCTTACATCTTTTGTTATATTGATATGAAAATGGGTGTGTCTTTGCTTTGTATTCAGAAGGTGGGTCTTGGAGAACTGTTTTGTCGCTATGGCTATTCTTCTCTTAAATAAATTTCTGGAAATTGTTAAAGAAATGTAAGATTAGGACTAGGATTGAAAAAGGAAAGATACTCAGTGATTTACCTACGCCATCTGAGATTTATTGTGAATGCATACTTTTCAGGGAATTGGGGGTGATTGCAAAGTTACACATATTAAAACTGCTTCTGCGTTTTCCTCTGATGTTGAAAAAATTTATAAGAGAGTATTTTTCTGCAAAACTGCAACTAAAACAAGGAGGCAATGCTTTGGTGTTCTAGTTGTGTAAGCCACAAAGGGGCTTTGCTTTCAGAGGCTGACTGCTGAAGTTCTGTGTGCTTGGC
Source organism: Dasyornis broadbenti (assembly GCA_013397935.1). Classification (NCBI taxonomy): domain Eukaryota; kingdom Metazoa; phylum Chordata; class Aves; order Passeriformes; family Dasyornithidae; genus Dasyornis; species Dasyornis broadbenti. Next base: position 670,081 of record VZRN01002202.1, read on the forward strand.
TGTCTGCAAGAATAGCTCGGAGACAGAATGTTTCTTGTCACTCCTAATCGGCATTTTGTAGTTTAAGGGACTTTCACCTGTGGTATTACAAGCAGTAGTTTCATTTTTGTCAAGCTTTAGCTTGTATTATCTCACATGGCTGTGGAGTGCTTTGATTTCATGATTGAAAATACAACGGGTTGTGGATAGCAGAGGAAGGTTTGGTTAGAGATTGGTAGCCCGAGGCGGATGCTGTGTCAGCGTCTGATGATATCTCCAAAACTAAATTATTGAAGCTATGAGTTTACATAAAAGTGACTTCAAGATTTTTAATCTAGGTGTGGAGTAAGGAGAAAGTGCAATTGTTTTGTACCAAGTGGTGTTGCGTTTAAGCTTACATTAATTTAATGTTAGGCTGGTCTTGGTTGTTGCATTTGCCAGCTTGATTTTTTTCCTTTAATGGTTCTCAACTCAGAATTGCAAGGACAGCTAGCACAGATCTCACATAAAACATACTTTATTGTTCCACATGTTTTGTTTGATGAAACTTGGTGGCTGCCTTCCACTTCGGTGCAGTATTTTAGCACAGTTTCATAACTGCAAAAGAACTGTCAAATGAGCTATAACAACCCCATGTGTTTGAAAATCTTGTCTTTTGAATTGTAAACTTAAAAGTAGTAGTTCCAGCCATTCATCTGTTTTTGATATATAGTCTATATAGCACTATTCTAAACAAGACTTAGGACTAGGTGGTTGTTCAGGTGGAATCGAGGTGCAAGAGAGGTTAGTGACTGCTTGGCGCATGGAGGCACCGTCAGCAGTGCTGGTTTGGCTGTGGGACACGCGTGTGGCCGGAGAATTTCTAGGGCAGGGCTCTGAACCGCAGCTGCCTGTGGGGCCCCCACGTTGTCTGGCACTGGCACTCTCATCAGCGTCATTGCCGTGTACATGGAGCCCCATCTCTTCTTTTAAATCCCTGTGATTTTTCATGGAACTGAAGACGGCTCATGAACTTGTTTGCTGTGCAGTGGGTGATGAGGTCGTGTTGACAAAGGGCTGAACAAGAAGGTCAAATTTTAGTTAAAAGTGAACTGTATGGCTTGCTTGGTGTGGAATGGTATTATGAGAAGCATGTTTTGATATGACAGCACTAAGATATATCCCTGAAGTTTGTCAAATACCTGTGGACAAAAGAAAAAAAAGGAGGTGGTAGGGACAAGAAAAGCTTAGTTACTTCTGAGTTTAAGTTCTCTTATTGTAAGTCTTAAGCCACTTAATGGAAGCTTCTTACAGTCATTGTGTTTGCAGCTTGTTTTTTTTGAAAGTGCGGTGAAGAACTTGCTGTTGACCTTTCCACAAGTTTACTGCCTTGTCTTTTGGCAACTCAGCAAAGTTTTAATATGTTTATGTTTTACTGCTGCGTCATGAAGTTACGTAGGGCAAATGCAGATGTGGTGTAGGATGTAGAAGCAAGTCTGCAAGAGTTGGGCACTTAATATCCTGTGGTAGTGCTTTTGAATAAAGTATGTTCTCTTTGGCTAATAGGAGCAAGCCTAATGGGAAATAACAAATAATGTGTAAATGGTTAATCAGCATGCTGTGCTGATCATTGCCTGTTCTGGAAAATAATGGAGAGATCTGCCATCTAATCTGTTCTTAGGACACTAGCACAGGTTAATTTTATTACTGGGGAAGGTTTATTTTATACTTTTGGTTGAAAACTTGAAGTAATTGTCAAGGATGAGCAGAACTAATAAGTTTTGTTTTGAAGGTGAATTTGATATTTTTTTTGTGCTTTGTACTATTTCTAGAATGGAGAAAAAATAAAATTGCAGTGTGAAACTACTTTTAATTTAAGCAGTGTATTTGGATGGGAGACCCTTCTTTGTGCCTTTGGTATAAATAATGCAGGGGCACTGCAGCTCTTGTTAGACCTAGGTTTCCACATGTGCTTGAATTTATGCTAACATGAGTCACTGACACAGAAGTTTAAGTGATGATTCCGTGAAACACTTCCCCTGTGCCGCCTGTTTGGAAGGCTTTGTTCATCCAGGCCATGGAGTTCCGCATTTCTCCAGTAGATGGAGCGGAGTCTGCGCGGAGTCGCAGAGATACCTGGCTGCCTGCCCCTCTGGCTCTGCACTTTGAGGCTCAGCAGTGATGCCGAAGTTATTTCTTCTGGAACGTATCTGTCTTCAAAGATTTGTATCTGATTCCTGTAACATTGAGGCAACGCTTTTAGTCAGCTCGGTAGCCCACTTAAAATCTCAAGCTGACATTTACTTACTTGCACTCTTGTTTGGTTCAGTTATGGAGGTGGATTGTGAATGTATTTTACAGCCTAACCACTCTATAAGCTCATTCATGTGCTTAAAAATTGTGTTACAAAAACATGAATGTTAAAAAGTAGTTTTTACTTCAATTTTAAGTCTTGACTTAGAATGAGTTATCTGTCCAGTGTGTGGCCTGGAAATTAAAATTTGTTCTGTACTTTGACATGATGTACTGCTGGAGGCAGACCTTCTGATGGTGCAAATCCCATATGTCATTTTAGAACAATAGGTACAGATTGGAAATAAGCTACAAATAGTTAGGAAAAAAAGGTTATTCAGGGTATTTTAAGCTCTATTTTGATCTTCTTCACTATTCTGTTGTACTTTGCAGTGAGGAAGATGATGACTTTCAATATATCGATCATGACTATGAAGTACCACAGCAAAAAGGTTTGAAGAAGATATGTAGCAAGGTGAAATGGACCCGTGAAGAGGTAATACTTTTTTTTGCTTTAGTCTGATCCCTACCTGATCTTGTTAGTTCATGAAATATCTTATTATTCATTATTGTATTGCAGTAGCATGTAACATTTATTGGCTGAGATAATGTCTTAACAGGATGAAAGGCTAAAGAAGCTGGTGGAACAAAATGGTACAGATGATTGGGCTTTCATTGCTAGTCATCTACAAGTAAGTTGAATTTCTGTTTCAGTTAAGTTCTCTTAATATTTACTTTGGTCATATGTCTAATTTGGAAATGAGGTGAAATAGAATCAGAAGCACATAACAGTAATAACTATTTTAGAGGATGCTTCTAAAACAAACTTGAGGTCTAGCTCAGACCTTAAAGAACCTTATTAGCTTAGTCTCCAGTGATAGTCTGAAATGATCAAAAATAGTTGATGCCTTCTGTTCACACTTGCTATTTGTTTTCGTTGTGGAATATATTGCTGTATCTTATTGGTTCTGTTGCTTGTGGTGGCTATATCCAGAGTTCACAGGTTGCTTCTGAAGCAGTGGGGAGAGTGGGTTGCATCTGAAAGATTGCTTGAAAGGAGCTGGATGAATTTCTTAAATACCAATAGCAAGGGGCATGTGTGTTTTATTTATTTATTTGTGTGTGTTTGTGGTTTTTTATGTTTGTTCGGTTTGGATTTTTTTTTACAGTGATGACTGGTTCCCTGAGGCACTAGTAGAAAGTCCCTACAACTAACATAGATGATACTTGTTTCTCTTCTGAACAGATGTTATAAAATGTAAAAACATAGTAGAATCTAAGGCTGAAATCACTTCCTAGAAGTGGTATTGAATACTGAAATATTAGAAATCAAAAAATTGCACGTCCTTCTACCTTTAAGATTCTTACAATATTGTGTGGGATGATATGGTTTTATGAAATTCCATTGTAAGGTAAAAAAATACTTGAATTTTAAATGCTGAACAACTATAACTTTACATTGTTTTCATCATATTTTTGTGCAACTGTGATGCTTCTGATTTTTTTTCCAAATGGCAAAATATAGATAGCAGGGAATAAACTCAAAGCTTCTAAATTTAAGTAGTGCATAAGCAAATCCATATTCCTTACATGTATATTATTCCCTTATAAAAATCAGTGAAATGAGTGAATGACAGAGGAGAGTGTGATAATATCAAACAGCTTTTATATTAAGCTGTTTGAAAATATTTTTGGTGATACTGATATGCAGGTGTAGTATGGAGTTGCATTTAACAGATCTAACAGTTTAGTAAGACGTCCTCCAGCTGAAAACAAATGCTTCTGGAGACAAAAAAAGAAGCTGTTGTTCAGCTGGGCCCAAGTGAAGTTAGAAAGATATTCCCCAGTTATCATGGGAAACTTGCATGATCAGGTTGCCTACTGCAGAGTCATTGATGTTGGAAGGAACTTTTCCAGGTCATCTGGTTCATCAGCTGGAGCAGGCTGCCCAGGACAGTGCCCATTTGGGTTTGAGTATCTCAATGGATGGAGACTCCACAGCCTCTTTAGGCGACCTGTTGCAATAGCCAAATAATAGAGACTGGCATAATTTGCACTTACTTTGTTACTGATGGTTTTTTGTTAGGAAAACCAAGTGTATCTTGAATTGTAAAGTCCCTCAAACTGCTGTGTTTTCAAACAGTCCATTTCGTTACTGGACTGAGCGCAGGTAAATCTTCCCTCCATTCTGCCCCAAAAAAGTGAAGATGGCTTCAAGGCGACTCTCAAGAGAGGGAATGTAGTTTTTAATCACTTTCAGTTTTTTTGTGGCTAAGGCAGACTGAAACAATTCTATTATTTCATCCCATCATTTGCTTTGCTCTTCTCTCCAAATTATATTATGATTTCAAACTATCTGGAAGATAAAAGCACTAAAAGGCTACAATCTAAAATATTTTTCTTTCGTCAAAATCCTAACAGCTACCCTATATGGAGTCTTTTACAGCTTGTCTTCAACAGGAAATGGTGTTTTGTAACAAACTCTAGTGTGCTTTTAATCATACAATTACTACTTGTGATTAGCTTGAAGATACTGGGAACAGTGTAATTCCAGGTGTTAGTATTCTGGGTGTTTTTTCTGGTCTTGCAGACTGCTACTTTGTTAACTTCATCTTAGCATGGTAACGCCTTTACTTGGTAGACAAACCCCGCAAAACCTTGCAATTGGTATTTGCTATCCAACCGCTTGCCCTGAAAGCAAATAAATAATCATGTCCCAGTGTTAAAAAAAATATGCTGTCCTGGGGCAGGCTCTTACCTGCATATTTCTAAGGATTGGACCAACCCTTTCATATAGACAGCTTTTAGGAGGCTAAGTGAAAGTTCTCTTTCATAACTGGGAAAAAAATTTCAAAAGATCCTTAGTGAAGCTACAGAAAAGCACCATCTGTTCTGACCAGCAAAAGCAATGTTGTTTAATTAGTATCTGTTAACTAAATTTGATATAAATCTATTTTCCTTAACACTCTAGTAAAGAGCTGAGAATACATTCATTTGGGACTTAGGAAAAGTATATTCTTTTATTTGAAAGAAGAAGTATTTCCTTAAAAAGATTCTCTCCTTATTTAAGTTATAGATAATGTCAGCCGCAAAGTTCAGAAAAAGGGTGGAGTAATGAGGAAAAAAATAAATATAATTTTTTCTTTAAAGAACAGTAGGTTAGTAAGTTCTGAATTTGATTATTAAGTTAGTACATTGAAGCAATTAGATTAGAGCTTCATGCAAGGTTGTTTTTTTTCTGGAGAAGAGTTTTTATAAGCAACTGGAATAAGAAATAATAAGGGAGAATTTAGCTATTATACTTAAAACAAAGTTCTAAATAAGTATTTTAGTTTGAAATAAGTTAAGAATTCATGCTAGAAAGTACTTACAGGTTTATGTATTCGAGAGTTTAACAGCTACACTGGTCTTCTAAAACTGTTTCAGAATCGTTCAGATTTTCAGTGTCAGCATCGATGGCAGAAGGTACTAAACCCAGAATTGATTAAAGGTCCCTGGACTAAAGAAGAAGATCAGAGGGTAATAAAAACTAATTGATACTCTGCTCTTTAATAAAATTGGCATATGACTGCTAAGAATGTGTACTTCTTAAGTTTCATTCCTATACAGTTGATGTCTGATACATCTTGTGACATGGATACTTATATTACATTATGATGTATAAGAAGAAAAGAATTCTCTCTTAAGTAGATGGAATGTCTGGTCTGCTCAAGCGTTTCACTTCCCATTAGTGAGGTTGCTGGCTGAATTACTCTGGCTTGCCAAATAGGGGGGATCTTTTGGTAACACTAAAGATCAAAGGTCTCATTTACATCTATTGTTCCTTAAACCCACCAGACTTGACAGGATTGGGAATAAGTGAAATTATTTCATAGTCTACTGTAACTCTGAGATCAGATCAGTTGTTTAGAGCATGGTGCTAATAATGCCAAGATTGTGAGTTTGATCCCTGTATGGGCCATTGGACTCAAATGATCCTTCTGGGTACCTTCCAACACATAATATTCTGTGAAACCATTTCTTTCTGTAAAGAAGCTATCAATGCTTTAGTCTCCTTTTTTACCCCACTGTTGTTAATTTGTGGAGCAGCCTTTTGCCTACAAAACTTGGACTGCCTGGTAGAGAGATGCAAATACAGCGTTCACATGATATTTCAAGTTGGTTTCTTGTTCCTAACTGTTTAAAACTGTTCTAAGATGTTTTAAACTACTACTTGTCAATTTATGAATATGGTCTTCCTAACCTATTTTTTCACAGTTTTCATTAGTCTTTTAGGAAAAAGCTTTTAATGTGTAAAAACTCCCAACCTCCTTTCCATTTCTAGATGTAGAGGTATGGGTTTTTCTTCATATGTATGTTGTCAAAAAAAGTCAAATGAAACATCTTTACCAGTTTCTTTTTGGTCTTTCCTAATGTCAGCTTATGCAGTGGGTGACAGAAGGGGAACTTCCAAATGAATGTTTTCATCAGTGTGCACTTATATTTTAAACAGAGAATTTGGAGTTAGTAATTTTTTGATTTCTTGGAAAATAATTTTTAACTCCCCAAGTTACTGTCTACCTCCTTAGGCCTAATATCAACTGACTATTATAATGCTGTTCTAAAATGTGAGTTTATCGGTGTTCTCAGCCTTTGATTAGGTAAATTAGGTTTTGAAATTATGTGCTTTCATCTGTATTCCAGGTTATTGAATTAGTTCAGAAGTATGGTCCAAAGCGCTGGTCTCTAATTGCAAAACACCTGAAAGGAAGAATAGGCAAGCAATGCAGAGAAAGATGGCATAACCATCTCAATCCTGAGGTAAAAAAGTCTTCATGGACAGAAGAAGAGGACAGAATAATCTATGAAGCTCACAAGCGTTTGGGAAACCGATGGGCTGAAATAGCAAAACTTCTTCCTGGAAGGTGCTTTTCAACTCTATTTGTGTTACATGTTGGAATATGAGAAGTGGTCATCCCAGTACTCTTTCACGTCTTAACTTGTCAGTTAGAGAGCATCTGTTGAAACTTACAACACAATCTACCTATCTTGATGAATGCTAAAAATCTATTGCATTTGATATGTGTTCTCAAAAAGCCATAAACCCCAGAAAGAGACCGCTAACGCTTTGAAGGCATCTTCAAAATTCCTCCTAATCTCCTAAAACCCCTCTGTAATAGAGCTGAAGAGAATTAACTGCATGTAGTAGTAGAAAAGTGATTTGATATCAAACTTGATATCAAAGACCCTTCATTAACTTGCATTTGAGGGTGACTTTCCTGGATTAAGATCAGATTTTTTTTTTTGTGTAGCACTTGTTGAACTGGACGTAAAAGAAAATCTTAGTAACCTTCAAAAGTGCAGGCTTAGGAGTCATGCATTGCAAAGTTAGTTGGTTATCATGAAGTCTCCAAGTTAAGAATTAATTGTATGCATTGTTTTCCTTATATTTCTTTCAAGTTTGACTGCCACTTTCTATGGTTGTGGGAAACAAAATTGTAGTGTGTGAAGAGTTTAATGAAATAATTCTTTGATCTTGTACTCTGAAATTCAGTGTTAAGCTGTCCCTTTCTGAATTCAGTTTGTCTTTTCAGGAGGTGACTCTCTAGCTGTGCCTAAAGAATGTCAGCATTTGTTATCTTGTCATAATGAGAGATATGTGCTTAAAAATTTTGTGTTTTGATTAAGTGCGCAATCCATGGCTCACAGTAAATCCTTTGGAAGAATGAGAAGAGAATGGGTTGCATCTAAACAGAATTTTGGAGAGGGAAGATGAATTTGACAGAGGAATTCCTAGTTCACTAACTTATTTGTTGTCAATAAATCTGAGACTCTTAGCTAAAGACTGCTAAAGATGATAGACCTAGAATATTTGTAGAGTCCAACACCAGCGCGATAGAAAAGGGGAATACTTCTTGGAGCTGACCTTAAATGAAGAATGGGGCTTTAACCAATTTTTGTTCTTGTGTACCTCTACTGACGGCAGGAATAATAATGCTAGTATTTTAGACTGTAATGCAGTTATAGTCTACTCTTGCCTTAATGTTTGTCTGGTGTTAAAAGTGATTTCAGCCTGTTTGTGAAAATTCCATGCCTGTTTTTCCCATTCCATGATCAAGGGCATGAAGAGGTAGTAGGGTGTTCTTCCATAAAGCTGCGCATAAAACGCAGAGTGGGGGTTGCAGGCTGTTAACTTTAGGAGAGATATCTTCCAGTGGCAAACACCAGCCAGAGTGCCTTTATTATGCTGTGGAACAATGGGGTGATTGTGTTAGCTACGTGTACTGCAAATTTATAGCCGAGGGGTAAATAACTATGTGTTCACTATGTTATTCCAAGTATCTAAGAAAAAAGGTACCCCCTCATGATTACAGTCAGAACCAAGGCTTTCTCTTTTTCTGCTTTTAATTTCCTGCGCACTTGAAGTTTAGTAGACGGAAGTTTTTAAAAGAGTAGCTTTCTAGTAATTATGCCTAAACTCCACTGATAATAGAACTTTTAGTCTAAGATACTGGAGCTTTCTGGATTTGTGGCTTCAGAGTAACCTACTCTAGAAACCCTGTAAATTGTGTCATATATTAAATTTTGAGATATGGAAACCAGTCACTGTTTCATACTTTCATTTTAGGACTGATAATTCAATTAAAAATCACTGGAATTCAACAATGCGAAGAAAGGTGGAACAGGAAGGATATTTGCAAAGTGTTATAAAGTCTGAAGGCACTAGTTCTGCTGAACTTCAGCCCCAACCTTGTCTGACTATGGAACACTTGCACACTCAGAATCAATTTTATGTACCTGTTCAGACACATGTAAGTTCAAAATTTAGAATAAGTATTTGACAGTTTCAAATAGTAGATTTAGTTTCAAATGAGAAATAACTCTGAAAGATTGAAGATCTGTTGTGTATTTTTGTGATTTTATGGCAACTTAGGATTTGTAAAACATAAATAGTTTATGTAAAATAAACTAGAGATAATTTTATAGTCTACTTTTGTTGAGGATTTGTAAAATGTCTTATGTCTTTTCAGATTCCAGCATATCAGTATGCATCACCAGAAGGCAGCTGTCTAGAACATGCTCCGTCTTCTTCCAACATAGTTCAGGTAAACTGTTAACAGCCTTCATAAATTAAAGTGAATTTATTGCATATTATATAGTAAAATGAAGAGTTAAAAGACATGTATCTTCAAAATGTCTTAGTCTTTATAATTCACCTAAATTTATAGAAGTGCATCTATAAGCAGACTTGCTAGTGTAGTTGGTAGTTTCAGGTAAGAAAATCAAAGCCCTCTTGATATATCCCATAAACTTGATGTTTGTGCTTATTTCTGACAGAAACATGGCTTAAAACATGGTCAACTTGTTAAATCTTGAGGTTAAATTGTGACCTATATTAGTATTTACTAGCTTATGAGAGATTTAAAGGCAAGACTTTATTATTTACATATATGTAACAAATATAACCCTATCTGAAAAACTCATATAATTTACTGTGACTTACACTTCCGGCTGTGCTTTTTTTGTTCTCATTATGTTTTATTTCTTTCTCACTGGTAAAGAGCTATCAATCAGTTGAAGATGCTCTTTTGAAGCATTCTAAATATAGAAGAATTAAGAAACTTTAAAACAAATAAAATTGGATATATTATTCTCTTTTGCTTCCTGGGCTTGGAATATATCTGAAATACCTCAAGTGGTGCAGAATGAATATAGATCTTTGTTTCTAATATGATTCCTTGGAAGAATTTTTGCAAATTTGGAATCAGTAAAAAAAGTATTTTGACACAATGAATAATACATACGTTGTTTGTGTTAGATAGAGGAGTTCCATGGAACTCTCTACCTAACCAAAGTTTCCCTGTGCAGGTCATCTGTTTCATGATGCATTTTCTTCCGTGTTTTAATACCAGTCACAACAAATTACTCGCTAAACTGGGGATAGCATATATCCTCACCTATATTTATAGCAATAGTGGAAAGTGTTAAAGAGGTTAAGAACAAACAAATCAATCAAAACCAAGGAGTTAATTTTCTTTTCTGATAGTAGTGATGGGATTGCTTGTATAGATACTATGTCAGCAAATGCTGATTTGAAACACTTTCTTGCACATTTAGTGAGGATGAATAACAGAAAATTTTAGAAAGCATGTGAAAACACAAGCATATAAACCAGTGTGCCAACAGTGTTGGTTCTATTAAAGATACAATGTAGTGACTTTAGTTTAGAAAGTGTTATAGCACACTGATCACTTACAGGCCATGTTAGAATCCAGTAAAAGTACCAGCTTACGTAACACTGTAACGTCAGATCCATCTCCTGGTAATTGGAGTTGTTTTGCTTCTGAGTGACTTCTGTATTACAAAATACAATACAGCTTGTACAGTTCTGTTCCCTATATGTGTGGGTTCCTGTTAAAAATGCAGCTGTGTTATAACAGACTCTTTACCGTGAAGGGGTGGTGGAAGTGGAAAATAGTAATGGCTTCTTTCTTAAATTTTTCAGCAGCCATTTATTGATGATGATCCTGATAAAGAAAAGAAAATAAAGGAACTTGAATTGCTACTTATGTCAGCAGAGAATGAAATCAGAAGAAAACAAATGTCTTCTGTAAGGACTGTAAATTTCTCTAAATATTTGAATATACATTACTGAGGTTAATCCTCAGCAATTCAGTAAAGATTGTTTGGTTTTGTGTGGTGCTTTTTTCACCTGACTCTCTAAAATCAAACCTATGGCTGTTGCATTGTAGAACAAAAATCTATATATTAGAACTGAGACAACTTATTTTTAGTGCAGTTTTCTAAACTGTGAAGACAGCAGAATTATGACCATTAATCTGGCAGTTTCTAAGGCCCACTATTTTAATCCTCTTCAAGAGGTAGCACATTTGATGTCGCCATGATTCAATTTTATAGATCAGCAATGTTGATCATCGCTCAACAGAGAATGGTGAAAAATACATAGACTTTGCCCATTTGATTTCAAAATGTCCTGTAGGTTATATTTTCCTCAAGCTTCAGTGTAAGTGCTTGCAATACTTATTATACACATTTAGACGTGACAAACAGTAAATAAATATGTGCTGTTACACAATTTGTGTGTAAATTCAGTGGAATTTCCCTAAATCTGTAGAATTAGGGTAACTTGTAGATGACCATCACTGATTTCCTCAGAGGGCTGTGCATATCAAACACCTGAGTAACCCAACCATATTGATCACTAGTTTAGATTACAGGTGAACTTCATGTTTTATGTGGTGGAGCTATTCCTACCATTCTTTTGAAACAGCGCATTGTTCTACTTATCTTGTAGAATCTGGTTTGCTTCTAGATTTCCAATGAAAATTAAACTTTGTTTCTTGGGTACTAAGCAGTCTACTGAAATGGGATAACCTTTCAGAAGTTTACTAAACTATTAATGCAAAACCTGCATTAAAAAAAAAACAGATAAAACAAGTATTTCACACTCTAGAAACATTTTCTAATCTTAAAATGTACCTGTGTTCTGTACTGACAATGGCTTCATAATATACTGGTGTTCAGGTACGCACGAAACTTGCATCCGAGATGGCTTCCAATACAGCCCATAATTATCTAAGTTATGAGTGTGTATAAGATATGAATGAGAGGTAAGATAAAAATCTGAGAGTTTGAGAATGTTGAGTATGTTAATGTAAAGAGAAAATTAACTACATTAATTGAAACAGATAATTAGTATTTGAAAATGCAAAAATTAATAGTTATGCTTAGTATTTCCACACACTACTTTTTTTTTTTTCCCCACCCTACAGTCATATAATTGACTCTTTTCAGCCTCTAAGTTGAACAAGATTAACATGTTTCTTCATACCTTTTTAGCAAGCTGGAAGCTTGTCTTGTTGGTCTGGAAATTTTATCATGGAGGACTGTATGCCTAATACACTAAGTAGCCTTGACGAACAAACAAGTGATTTCTACAGCATGGATGAGACCCGCATCACACCTGTTCAGCAGAATTCACCACCTAAGTATTTGGGTGTAGAAGCAAATAGAATGTTAACACCTCTACAAACCATTCCAGAATTTGCAGAGACACTAGATCTTATGGAAATTGTAAGTTTGTATTCCTTCTTAAAAAGAAGTGTTTCGTTAGGAATGTCAACTTACACAATATGTGTAAAATACTCAAAATTACCTTATTTTGTATTTGTCTGTTATTTCAGCCTTATCAAGTGATTTATTGCCTGTTTTAAAATAATTGTGTTTTAAAATATTCAGTGTTTTATGATTGTATGAAAACCACAGGGAGACTAATTCAGTATATAGCTTGTGGAGGTAGAGAGCTGATAGATTGTGAAGTAATCTTGGATAAGCGTGCTTGTGTTTTGCATCTTGCCTCATAGGATCCAGTAGCGTGGAGTGATACCTGTTTTGAGCTTTCAGAGGCTATTGTATCCCCTGTCAAGCCAGCTCCAGTAAAACTAATGCGCCTTCAACACAGTGAAGGGGCTGCGGAGTGCCAGTATAATGTCAGCGTTATGCTTGATGGCAAAAACCACAGTAGCATCAGTGGTGACGAGGAAACAGTTTTTTCAACAACCTCAAACTTAACAAAGTTCAGCAATCCACCTGCAATCCTGAGAAAGAAAAAGAGATTACGTGTTGGGCAGTCCCCGGTTACTGATCTGAATGATGGCTTGTGTAATGATGCTGTCAATGTTGCACTAAAGCGGACGCCAGTGAAAACACTACCATTTTCTCCATCACAGGTGAGTGTATTTTTAAACATGGCTAAATAGGAAGACTGTAGTGGATGGGTTATAAAGTTTAAGTAGTTTCTTCCTCGGTAGGATATTGTAGCCTAAATAAATACATCAAAAAACTTCTTAAAACATCTGCGTAAGGGTAAATATCTTAAAAATAAATCATTAAACAACCTCTGTTTTGAAGACTGATGGAAAAGGAAGCAGCAGTGGTGACAGCCTGTGTCTCAGCTCACACTTGTTCATGCAAATAATTGTTGATAGAGACCTTTTGTCTCTGAGACTCAATTAAATAGTAGGGATTTTAAGAGGAAAATCAAGGTTTCAGCAATAACTCTAAGTCAAGAATGGAGTACTGGGGTTTGTCAGTAAAAGTCTTTCAGATATACGTATATAATTTTTGGGTTTTTTGCTGTTCAGCACAATGGTGAAACTTTGTCTTGTAAGGTTGCTTTTTTTTTTTTTTTCCCTTTTGTGCTTAGTTTTTCAACACTTGCTCTGGAAATGAACAATTTAACTTGGAAAATCCCGCGTTTACATCCACGCCAATCTGTGGGCAGAAAGTTCTTATTACAACTCCTCTACACAAGGAAATGACACCACAAGATCAAAAGGAAAATGTGGGGTAGGTTTATTACATTAAACATCTGGTGGTGTTATTAAATTAAAGTTTAATACATGTGGAGTAATGCTATGGTGATTTCAGTACTTTCAGATTCATGCTGGTGATATCTGTTGTGTAAATGAAGATATTTTAAAATGTTTCTTAGATTAATTTTATTACATTACTAATGGTAAATTAAAATATTAAAATGCACGTATGAATGCTTTTCTATGCTTCAATAGTTTTAGAACTCCCACAATGAGAAGATCTCTTTTGGGTTCAACACCAAGGACACCAACTCCTTTTAAAAATGCTTTGGCTGCTCAGGAAAAAAAGTATGGTCCCCTCAGACTTATGGTATGTGATGATACTGTTTCTTTTCTTCTTTGTTGAAGTCTAAATGCGCTCTCGGTTTTGAGGTATTGTAAGCCTCAGTGTGATCTTAGAAAACATTTTCTTATCTAGAGGACAACTAGAATGTGAATCAAAAATGCGTCAGATTTGGTTGTTAGACTTGTATCCTTCAGTCTAGTATGGTGGCATTGTCTTATTGAATAGTAATTTGGTACATATAAACATTTGATCCACAGTATGCATCAGTTTCATATTTGTGAGTTGTTTTAAATTTGCCTCGCCTTGCTAACACTGTATCTCTTACAAGGTGGTTACATAATGGTCTGATATTTTAATTTTAGTACTTTAGGATTTTGGTTTTTTAAAAGAAAAATTGTAGGTCAGAGAATGAATGGGTGTGGGTTCTCCAGCTGGGTAATCTAGTAAGAGCAAGCTGCTGTAGATGAGTATTACTGACCTCATTATTTTAAACAACTTTCACATTTCACTTGAAAAAACTGCATTGTCTTTGAATCCTCTGAACTATGTTAGAGCTGGGTTGTTCTCTGGTTTTGGTTCTTCTACAACACTAGGACTGAAACTAGATATTTACTACAGTGTGATAGTCTTAAGTGATGTTTGCAGTTTTCTTCATCCTAAATCCCAAAATTTTAGTATAGCAGTTTATGATCCTCTGATTCTTCTGGTTGTCATGGTTGGTTTTTTTTTTTTTTTTTTTTTTTTTTTTTTTTTTTTTTTTTTTTTTTTTTTTTTTTTCCCTGTTTTTGTTGACTAGGGATAATGTTACCGTTTTTGGTTAGTTTGTTGCAAATGAGTTCAATGTTTGTTCTCTTCCTAGCCTAGCTAAGGTATGTTAAAGCATAGTAACTTTTGGAATTCAGTAGACATATGCTTTTCAAGTTCTGAAAAAATTCCAGCCAATATATATTGACTACTTCTTTTCTGCAAACACAGAAGGTAGCTCAGATTTTGCCACAGGGCTTGGCACCATCTGTGTTACCCTATAGATTCACAGTCCCTCACTATGCAAATGGAGTGGTTTGGCATTCCTGCTTCTGTCCTCTATTAACCTCCTGTTCAAAATCAAATTTTGAGGGCTTAAGGGAATTCTTCTCCTGTTGGTACACAAAGGAGCCATCTGTATGGCTTCTGTGAAATTCTGTACTGTACTTAGGACTATCAATGTCTTATTCAAAGATTTGTGTTAAAAGTGGTATAAATTCTTTTCACAACAACATTCATAGATTTCTAATACAGGTTTTTAGTATGGTTTTATGCACTATATATACATATATGTGTTTAAATAGGTATTTCATATACATAAATTATTTTTATCCCTTTTATCAGTGGATAGCCATTACTAATAAGTGCAAACAAGTAATTTGTCTTCTTCAATGCTACCTTGCATTTTTGAGGCACTGTGTGCATGTATATGTTTTATCTGGCTAGAAATAATGTGGAGTAAAATGAACTTAAAAAGTCTTCATAGCCTTGAAATGTAGCCCTGTAGTTTTCAACTGCAGTAGCTTAGATCCTTTGTTGCTATGTTTTGCAAGATCTCTTTTCTGGCCTACATTATCTGACAGTAGAATGTGGTAAGAACTGGCAACTAATAGACTTCCTGTATTTTCTTCTTCAATTTTAATTAACCTTTAGTCACAACCACTTGCCTTTTCGGAGGAAGACATTAGGGAAGTTTTGAAAGAGGAAACTGGAACAGATATATTTCCCAAGGAGGAAGATGACACTTTATATAAAAACTGCAAGCAGGAGGTAATATGACAATAGTAATTTCAAACAGGAAATAACTGTTCTTAAACAACATTTTACAATTTTTCTCTGCAAAATGTTTATTTCAGCACAACTTTTCTAAAAAAGTCAGAAAATCACTGGTCCTAGATTCACAGGAGAAAGAAGAACTTGGTGCCCAGCGCTTGACAGAAGATAATAGTTTAGATGTACAGGTAAGATGTTAAACTAAACTGACTGAAGAGCATCACTGGCAGCAATATTAATACAGAACCTCAATATCTTTTGTTCTGTCAACTAAAACAAGTTTTTGGATTGAAACTAGATTCATACATTTAGTTAGAAAATGAAAAATATCTTCAGTTTGAAATACTACTTTAAGTACTTAAGAAATAGCTGAACATTGAGCTTGAATTCATGCATGAATTTTTCCTTTCAGGCCTTCGCAGTAGGATTGATAAAGTAATGTGAATGCTTTGCGGGTTTGCTATTGTAGCAAAGCTGTTTCCATGCTGGTTACCTATAAACTTTAGCATACACAGCATGCTGAAGCTCCCTGCAATATACCAGAAAGATGACATTTGCTTCTGTGCTTTGCATGCTTGACAGTCTGGCAGATGTGTTCTAAAGATACCTAATTTCATTTTAGGAAGCATGTTTTTCCTGCTTCACATAGTAGGGGAATACTTTAAGAAATATCAAGCATGTAAAAGTTGAAGTTTGTGTGCTTCCTCTGCCTAAAGGAATTTGAATACTTCTGTCTCAACAACCAATACATGAAGAAATCAGATATGGGGCTATTTTGGTCCCTCTTTCCTTTAAAAAGAAGCTCAATATTTTGTCAGTTGAGTGATTGAATAGATTGTTCTCCAGTCTTGTAGGAAAGCTTTGTTTTAGTGTGGTTCTTAATATATGTATGTGTTCGATTCTTTAAGAGTAAATGTCTGTGATTCGTGTTTAGGTTTAAGGCTATAATCAGGATGTAGGAGACAAGGTCCTTAAAAAGACTGCATAAGGTGCATAAGTCATACTCCTTTCTTGCTGGTTTTCTAAATTCTCTTCTAAAGTGCCTCTTAGACTCTGTGCAAACAAGCTTTGGTATCTGCCTGCTGGGTGTTGGGTGCTCTGCCACCTAGTGGGAATTGTCAGCTTCCCCAAGAACGTCTCTTCTGAGGAGCAGCAGTGCTGCAGCCATTCCAATCATAACCAAAATGTGTAGTGTTCTCTTAGTAATGTTTTGTTATGACAACGGTGTATTTTGTATCGCTGATGTTCAGGTTATTGAGATACACCATGATGTTGTGGTCTATTAAAGGCAAGGGACTGGGGAAAAGTTGATTTTCATGAGGAATACTGGTACAACAGGAACATTCACTCTTAGCAAGAGAGATAGTGGTAGTATCATATTAAAAAGTGAAAAATATACCAGTCCTTAAGTAGAAATTATGTAGCCATGTGATGATAATTTAGGAATAAGGTCCGAGGTAGAATAAATACTTAAAGGTGGTTTAATGCAGTCTCATGGGGTGTTCTTGTAAGCAAGTACTTATGCCGCTGTTACTGTCATCTAATTTTTGATCTTTAAAATTGACATGTATCTGTCTTCACTTTTGTGTACCAAAGATGGATTAATTTCTTTTTATTTCTAGGCATTACCAACATATAAAATTCTTCTGAAATGATCCATCTAGTGCTTTTTTCAGTTCTTAAAGCAGTTCCTCCCCCGAAACTGATGTGATCTTACTTTTTTGATGCCAGTCTCCTTGTCCTTACTTTCACAAGGGTTGTGCTAGAAGCAAATGACAAGCTTTTCTCATTAAAACTGTTCTGTAGTTACCACTTTATCAAATCTTGCTCTTAACAGGATATTGTCAGACTAGCATGGTTTTAGAGTAAAGAACCTGTCTACTCAGTAGTACCTAGCCCATGCTAGCAGCTGTTTGTTGTACTATGCTTAGTATTGACTATGGATCCCAGTATGGACTAGACTACTTCTTACACTGTTCATTACATTTTCTTTCCAGATTTTTTCCTAGGGTCTTTCTGGTAGTATTTGCTTTGTTTACATTTTGGCTTCTCTGAACATAGCAGTTGAAGTTTTTTTGTATTAAATACTAATTATTATTCCTGTTCCCTACCCTCTTTTTTGTCAATAGTCAAAAAATGCATATACCACATCTTTATTAATGACACCATTGTTGGAAATACAGGACAACAGATGTAACCTGACATCAGAAAAACAGGATACAAATCCAGCAAACAAAGCAAATGCAGTAATTAAGAAGAAACTGAATGCATGTGATACAAAAAATGTCAAAATGGAGAAAGCTCTTCAGGTCTGGATGCAAAGAATTCTGTTAGTTCTGTTAGTGGGTTAAAAAAGAATTTTTGTGTTGTTTTGTTTCTGGCTTGCACTAATGTCTAGAATTATTGAAATCAGTGATCCAGTTTCAGTCAGTGTTTCCATGATCCTTGTTCCTTGTAAGTTGCTCATTTGTCCACAAAGTGTTTATTCATAGCTGAGTTCTTTAAATACAACCCTGATGTTTCACACTTTGTTTCAGTGAAACAACCTGATGTTTCACTAAGATTTAGATGTGGGGGGAAAAAAAACAGGGTAGGGAAGACCTACAAAACAAGTCTGGGTGCCCAAGACTAGGAGTTAGAAAACTTGACCTGCTGCAAACTAAGCTTCTACAGCACTTTAGTTTCTCAAATTTGTCTGGTGCTTACTTCATAATAAGGCCAGTGGGATTCATTAAGGAGAGTTCATTCACACGTTCTCTTTGGTAATTGTTCTTGTAATGGGCCTGTTCTTTTGCATCCATGTAGTTTCCATACTGGTAAAACCATGGAACCTAGTTTTCCCTCTGTGTATGTCCTGACCACCAGCTTTAAGAACAGATTCTTTGACCTGGCTTCGTACCAATTCCAGTTTGTCCCATAGGGAGTTAATGTATAAAGTTTTTTTATCTTCTCAGAATATCTACAGCTCTGTTTTAATGAAAAAATAATAATAAAAAAAGACAGGACACCTGGAGCCTGATCTTCCATGTTCTACTTAATTGCTTTAACAATGATGTTTTTAAGTACAAATATTTTCTTATGAGAAGGAAGAATAAAATTCATTTAATTGTGATATTAAAATAAAAAAAAAAAAAGTTTTTTTTTCTGTGAATTGCAGCAAAGGAGAATACATCTATCTGGCCCACAAGTGTATGCTCTTTAGAGTACTTAAAAGGGGAGCTTAGTCATAGCATACTCACAAATATTTTGATTGAACCCTCTTTTCTTTTTTCTCTTTCCCCAGAGAATTCTCTCTTAGTTTTGTGGCTTCTCTAACCCCAAGTCCCTTCCATGAATCAAGTTCTGCTAAATTTACAGAGAAACTCAAACAGCTAATTGTCTTTAGGAATCTGTATGTGGAACTGATCCTTTGGATCAATTTTTAGCTTGATGTGGGACGGAGAGCATCTTGCATTCTTCATCATGCTACAATCGGCCAGTGTCAGGTCCAATTTGGAGCTGAAACAAATCAGCTTGAAATTCAGAACATCATGTGAAGGTGTAGGCTTTGCTTCACTGAGGAAGCAGGACTAGTAGCTTAATTATTCTTCTATTCATCATTTCTATTCCCAATTCCTTTGCCATTTCTAATATATTCCAAAAAAATCTGACCATTCTTCCACAGCTGCCACTTGGTTCAGTAAAGTTCTTTACAATATTCTTTTTCAGCTGCCAAATCATTTTGCCTTACTTGGTGTCTCCAGACAGCTGCCAGTAATGTGTTTTTCTGCCTGTTGAACTTCGTACATTTAAAGAGGAAGATACTCAAAGAGAAGATGACTTAATTAGCTTCCCTTTTATGTATCAATTGTTGAACTAGTTAGACTCTATTGAAGAGTCTTTTTCATTTTGTATGTTACAACTTGAAGCATAACCCAGATGCTCTGCTGGGGAGCTGGATTAAGGGGTGGAGAGGGAGCTTTGCCACAAGTTTTAGGTATTGTACTGTAGAACTGGATCTTTCTCAGTAAAATATATTATTACTAGGCTTTGATAATTTATTATTATTCTGAAATGTATGAGAATTGCTCAAGTGTTTTAGTTTGTTTTAAAAGAATATTTTTAACAGAATTTTATTTTATGCAGCCAAATCGTGACTGGGAAGCCGTTGTTTATGGAAAAACAGAAGACCAGCTTATCATGACTGAACAAGCAAGAAGGTATCTGAGCACATACACAGCTACTAACAGCAATTCAAGGTCTCTGATACTGTGATGGTCACTGCAGCTGACAACCATCTCTTTCCATTGAAACTGAAACAATGTTGAAGGCAAATGCCGTGTGCTACTTGGGAATTAAGTCTTTACTTTGAGAGAGTCTGCCAAGCGAAACCTTAAAGCTACCGTAAAGCTTCCTTTCTTCTTTTGACTGACAAAGAACAGACATGAAGCTCTTGCATTCTTTACGAAGGGATACTGCAAACAGTTCTGCAATGAATTTTTTAAATATTAAGAGAATAGCACCCTAAAATATAAAGAAGGGTAAAACACATTGCAGTACTGACAACATACAGTTTTTAGGTCTATTTTTCATATTTATTCTTTTGACTTGCATCGCTTTTTTTATCTGTTAGAGCATTTTCAGTGTAGAGTAGATTTATAGGTTGTTACTGGTTTCCAAATGAGCAACATACATGACTGAATGTGCTTTTGCTTATGTAGCATTTTTCTAGTATATAAAGAAACACAATGGAAAGGAGTACAAAGGAAGGATAGAAAGTTGCACTACTAATTTTTTGGTATGCTGCAAAACAATGAAATTAACTACAGTGTTAAATATATTTATTTGCAAATGGTACTAGAAGTAGGCAGAGGGGGGTGAATTAAGTTTAGTGTAAAGCATCAGTATTTTCTTCATAAATCTCAAAATGAGATGATTGTTGAATGTATTGTACAGTATGTAGGAGCAAGGAAAATTTTGTAAATTGGAAAGGAGTCTGTTTTTATAATTTATTTCCATTTCAAAGCTTAAATGTAGATATTTATATGTATGCAGGTTGTCTAGAGGCCAATGTTGTTTCCTGTTAAAACAGCTAAGATGAGAAAAGGACAAGTTTAAAATATATGAAATAGCAGAATTACAGTGGTGAAGTGTAAAAATCCATACTGTATGTTACATCTACGTAAAGATTGCACTATAGCCCTAAAATCATGTTGGTCTACAACATAATTACAAGGTATTCCTGTATCATACAGCAACTGTTCCTGTACCTTGTTTAAATATATTTAGAAAGAAATGGTGGGGTCTTATATGAGACTGAGGAGTACTTTGTCCTGCATAGGAACTAAAAACTAATGCATTTTCAATATATATATTTTATTCTATTTTTTTTAAAGAAACTTGGCACCTTGGATCTAAAAACAATTTTATCTGCACTTATCTTTGACCATTATATACTGACTAAATGTTTGAAGATCGTTCTTTTATTTATGAAAAACCTTTGTCCTTATTTAAAGGTCTACAGGTCACAACACTTGCTTTAGTTGCCTATTTTAGGTATTTGCACTTATTTTATGTCTTTATTTTTGGTTTTGAAGGAATGTTTTGGTTTGCTTTTTTTGTAGAGATTTTTATGTAGTTAATTTCGAGCAAATTATTATGGAGTGCTCTCAACAGATACTGACAGGTAAATAGAATTGTACACTGTAGTTTTAGTTATTTATAATTCAAACACTCTTCCTCTCCACTCCCGGGTGTGCTGCTACAGATTGTGGCAGAATCGGCTTGCTGCTATGAGAGATGGAAAGAGCGAGCATCATATGCACTGTATGTAAAATTACATGATGTCAGGTTCTCTAGTTAACTTTATGAGATCAACCAGTACTATGCAGGGTGTGGAAAGTGTTCCTAACGCTTTAATATCAAAGATGGTAGAGAAGAATTAATTAGTGGAGAATTTTAACATTTTAACATGTGATGAGTGGTGCAAGGAAGGTAATGGGTTCTTAAACTTTTTTAAAGCATCTCAAAGCTTATACAATCCTTGTTTTTACAAGCTTTTTGATATTGGCTCTGATAGTAGTAGACACAAACATTTTTAGCAGTTTTTAATTCACATCAAAATCTTAAGGGGGGCGGGAATCCTATTATAAGCAAGGGATCAGAAAATGCCCATCATGCCAGGATTACTCCTCACCTGGGAAAAATTAGAGGAGTCAATTGGAATTCTTGGCAGTACTAATTCTGGTAATGCACACCAAAACAGATTTAACAGCAACATGTAATGCTGGAGGCAGCATTTAATTCATAAAAAATGAAATCAGACATTAAGACAGAATGACTGTCTAGAATGTGGATGGTATATTGAAGTAGAAATGGTATCATCAAAACTACCTATACCAAGTTTAAGCATAGATTTATGGTAAGTAGTAATAATTTGTGTTGGTATTGGTTGGATCGTTTAGTTAACTCCTACTTTGTTGCTTTAGCAGGAAGGTTTTAATCTTTCATATGTCAGGCATCGTATTCCTTTTTGAATGTTGTGTGCATTTGCATTTCTTTCAGTTTATAGGTAAATTGTACATGCAGCAGCCAAACTTGCATGAAACCTAAATACATATTACACCATATTTTTGTTCTAAGGTTTGACATAATGTGCAACAAATGCCTTGTTTATCTTAGTTTTTGTTGTACTACAAACTTTTCTTTTATGTAAGAGAATCTCACAATACAGACTGTGTTAATGTCAGAAATAAAGCATCTATGTACCAGGTTGCTGTTAGTGTCTTTTGTTTGAAAACTGTAACAGTGAGTGCTTGTTAAAGCACTGTATGTATGTATGTATGTGTGCCTGTGGAACTGCAAGAGACCTGTGTTTTCTGGGCTGGGCAGAGACAGCAGACATGGCAATCAGTGAGTTACACTGCAGGATGGAGTCCCTTGGCAGTAGCTGCTTCAATCCAACTTGAATGTAAGCCTACTTGTATCTGATTATCAGTTTATATTTGTCTCTCAAAGCTGTAACACAAGTTTTAATGTATAGAAGACAATTTTAGGAATTAATGCTGGTAGTGTAAAGCTTTTGTTACATTCCTTTCATTTGTAGGGTAGAAATATTTTAGTATGTGTGCCTGAGTCTTGGGAGGTAAATGCAAGTGTAAGCTGTGCAGTGTGATTTTATCCACTCCCCCTCCCCCCAAGTAGTTCTCACTAACATGTATCAATCTGAGTTAGTGTTAGACTTAAATTCTGTTATTTTGATGGAAACGTGGGCATTCAATACAAAATTTCTATTTCCTTCCCCAGTTTTATGACATTATAAATGACAGTTAAGGGTATCTGTTGAAGGAGAAGGATGAGAGGGACTAACAAACCAGTTCCTCAGAAATAGGTCCTAGTAATTTGTATCATCTAACTTTAAGCTGTGTAAGCAAATTCTGACTGTTACAGGGGCTTTGCTGGGAATTGACTGTCATAGCCAGACCACTGTATGAGTAACCTGCAGACCTGCTCATGTTTGTATATGTGAAGTTTTCCATGGCTTGGGACAAGTGAGGTGGACTGACTAGAGCATTTGTTCATGTCGTGGCTGACTGCTGATGTCTGAAAGGGGGGTGAAGTGTAGGTAAAGGAAAGCAAAGTCTAATGATGCAGCAAGTTCATTTTTCTGTGTTGACTTTCCTCAGTGAAACAAAGTAAAGCAGATAGACAGCCAGTCAGGCAGGTTTGGCAGGAACTACAAGCTATTATATGAAAACTCTGGAAGCTTTTCATATGGGCCTGACTTTTACTTAGAAGAAATGGTCTTTAAGGACCTGATTGGTGAGAATAATCCCAGTCCCTACTGCTGTTATTCAGATTTTTCAGCAAACTCTACTACATTTGCATCAAACTAAAACTGATCCAATGCCGTGAGTGAATCAAGCTTTGTTAAATAAGGGTTTTAACGCTGAATATTAATGGACCAAGGTTGCACTTTACCTATTACCAAGACACACAATGCCAACAAAAAAATTTTGAAACTGAAATTGGTTCTTGCATTTGTTTTTGTGACAAATACTCTGATAAAGGTTTGATACCTAGGCAGAAAATACACTGATGTCTTCTAATGCTAGACCTCATTTAATTTATTTTCATAAGTTTCCTTGACGTTGGATAAGCTCAAGCTTTATGGGCTTAAATGCTTACTTTCATGAGGAAGCTGTGGATTACTGTTTCTGTGCCAGCAGAGCCAAAAGATTGGTCCCTCTTGAATCTGCAACATACTGGTCTGTGTGGCTTCCCCTGGAGACAGTCAGCTTATCCCTCAAGTGGGTTGGATTCTTGCCCTGCAGCTGAAGGGAACAATGGGATCCTTGTAGTTCTGCTAGCATGATGAGTTGGAAGAACAGGTAAGCTTTGGACATTTATAAACAATCTTATATTTTTGTATGAAGTAAAAATCCAAATGTTCATACCCACTATATCACCTAATGAAGAAACTGAAGTAGTGCAGCTACTGTTTGCATCTGGAGTCAGAGATGTGCAATGTGGCATTCTTCAGTTTCAGGTTGTGTTGGTAGTGTGGTTTTCTTTTTTAATTTCCTTTTCTCTTGCGCTTCATTGCTGTGTGTGTTTTTTGTGAGGTACGGAACTGAAAGGAGCCCTCTGACAGTGCCCACTGTTGGGCTATGTCACCCAAGTGATGCAGTTGCTATTGCAATGGGAGTTCTGTCTACCTGCTATTACATTTTTCAGAAATTTTGGGTTCTAATTTGGGTTTGTTTTTAGAGTCCTCTGGATTATTTACCTGACCTCTGATTTCCTGTGTTGTCACATTGTCTGATTACAGAGAGCATGGATATTAAAGACCTTAGTGCAAGCAAGATGGGAATGGGCTGTATATTGGCTGGCAGTGATGGACATGTGTGACTGTCCTGTGCCGCAGTCTGAGGGGAAGGGGTGCTTTTCTCTTCTGGGGAGGGAGAATTCTGCTTACTCAGCATTTACTTCCTTGCCCACTGTTGGCCAGTTACTTGGTCATAGTTACTCCTTGTGAAAGTGGTGTTTGATGGTTGCACAACCAGCAGAGCTTCAGAGCACCCCTTAGAGTGTTGTGCACTCTGTTTCAAAATGGTCTGTCCTGTAGATTGAGGAATACTTGCTCAGTTTTCTGAGGGTGTCAAATTCTTACACCAGTAGGCACTAAACAAAAAATAACTAAAGAATTATCAATTGGATTACCCATAGAGCAGACAAAGAAAACTCAGAGAAAAGTGCTTATTGAAAGACTTTTCATAAGCAGTGATACAAACTATCTCAGAAGTCTTTGTAGGAACTGTCTGAATAACACGAGCTGTGCATACACGTTAGATGGAAAGGCAGAGTTTGGAAAAGCAATCGGATTTGTACATCAGAGCAGTTCTTCCCTGTAATGTAAGGATGACTTAGCTTGCTCTCATCTTAAAGCTGAGCGGCTTGCGGGCGGACAGCGTCCTTGTTCGCCTACTGCTTATGCTGGCAAGCGTGTGTTTCTGCTAACTCGGTGTCCGAGAGGACGCGCCCCGGCACCGGGGCTGGGGCTGCGCAGCGACAGGGAAGCTCCGGAGCGGGGCTGAGCGGGGCCGAATAGCCGGATAAATCAGCCGCCAGCAATTTACAAATGAATGCCACGTTCTCCTCAGCCATACGGAAACAGGGGATCAGCGGTGTCTGGAGGGCCCGTGTCACCAGAAGTAGGCCAGTTTGTGCGTCGTCCTGCGTTGGCAAACGGCCAGGCTTTGTGTGCTCCAGACACCAGATGGGAAGCAATTATGAGTGTGACAAGCGGGTCATCTGGCAGACACTCTGTGGACCTGCTGCTGCATAATTTTTGGCGGGAAGAGGAGTGCTTTTTCTTTTCTTTCCCCCACCCCCTTCTCTCTCTCTTTTTTTTTTTTTTTTTTTTTTTTTTTTTTTGGTATTGTTAATACAGCATCTCCTTTGGCAACTTTCCGTGACTGGGTATGGAGCATCCTGTGTTTGCTGAGATGATGCTCCTTTTGTGCCTCGTGGTGAGCACTCTGAAGTGCAAGCATTTTCCCTTGGGCCAACAGTAAGCAATGGTTATGCTTGTGTTTGTACATAGTGCAGTTTGCAAATACTGGCCCTCAGTGCTGGCACAGGTGTTTCAGCCACTTGGCCAGCTAAGCTGGGGCAGAAGTCTTCCAGCATAGATCAGGAGAATGAGGGCGTCTGGAAGATCCTGCAGCATGGACTTGGTTGTGCAACAGTGAGAGAAAATCTTCCCACCTCCCTGTAGGGCCAGGTGGAGGGGGTGGACCTTTTGGCAGCTGTGCCCAACATGGGACCTCATCGGTTTGTCCTTTGACCATAGTCACTGGCCTGTGAAAAGGGAGTTTTGCGAACACGGACAAATCAGCTTAGCTGGCTCCAGCTGAGTGTGACAATGCAGCCCCTCGGCTAAGAGCCTGTTGCTAATTGCATTGGGCAAATGTGCAAAACGTATTACATCTTCCATTGCTTTTGTCTGTCTTGCTGGGGGAAAATGGCAAACATAGCCTGGGTCACCCAAGGTCGCCCTTTTCAGGATGCGGTGGAGGCGGCAAAAGTCCAAGCAGGCACAGGGGCTCCATTGGTCTTGGCACCAGAGAGGAGAGCCAGGGCTGGCTGGCAGCAGATGCCTCTCTCCCTGTAGAGCTCCTGAGGAGCTTGGTAACAACGAGTGGCATCTGACTCCCTCCCTCAACAACAGCTCAGGAGCAAACATAGATATAAACACATGGCAGGCGGAATTTCTCTGCACCTGAGGTGCTCCCGGCTCATGTATATAGTGAATGGCCCTCAACCATGTGTCTGTAAATAGCTGCTGAATTTGAATCCTCTGGAAATCATGTTCATTAGAGCTTTTAGGATGGTCCCGTGCAGGGCGGGAAGCTGGACTCGATGATCCTTGTGGGGCCTTTCCAGCTCAGCATATTCTGTGATTCTGTAATGTTTCCTGATGGTAAAGGTTTGCTCAGGAGTCATCAGGTTCTGTTTTTATAACCCATCCTGGCCCTGCATGGGTTAGCATTGTGTTCCTTGCCCTTGGGGAAGGCATGAATAAGCGTGTGTTTCTCTCTTTTCCAGCTTTAAACGAGCAGGTAAGAGCAAAGTAAGAAGAGAAATGTTGCCCTGAAGAAAATTAGTGGTTGCAAGAGCAATTTCAGGGGAGAAGCATCTGCGGACTCTAATCCAGTTCATCTTCCCATGGTTCAGTGCCAAGCTTTGTGACAATGACAGTGTGAATGCTCCAGTTCCAGACCAGCTCCCTGCCCCATAGCAGCTCAACTCTGCAGGTCGACAAGCACTGGATCTGGCTGTTAGTAGAAGTCCTTGTCTACCTTATCCTTCTATGTCCTTTAAACTCTATTGCTAGAGACTACTTGCATTCATAGCAAAAGCATGTTCTGCAAAGGTGCTTGGAGCTGGCTCTGCTTAAACAGTCAAAAGTCAAAATAATTTAAAAATGTTGAAAAAATTCACCATGTTTTTGCCAGGCCTGAATATGGCAGAATGGGAGAAAAAGAATGCTAATTTAGTTAAAATCTGTAGAGCTAAGTGTGAGCAGGACCACCTCAAGTACCAGCACCTCTGTGCATCTACTGAGTGCTGATATTAGATATCGTGAAGTTTGGAGCTGAATCTACATGCACACACCTCTAAAGTTCAGGTGCTGGCTGGACCAAAGCACTTGCCACTGTACCCTGGTAACATTTTTCCCCCTTAGGCTTTATTTTTACTTTTTACATTTAAGTTTTTAAAAATTTTATTTTATTTTTAATCTAAACTCTGAGAGACAATTTGGGAGATGTGAGTTTTTATATCTAATGACTGTGAACACAGTATTTTCAGGCAGAGTTTTTTCCAAGTTTTTTCTTTTTTTGCAAAGTGTGTGATGGCAGGATAGAAGTGATCATGTTGTAACATAATGTTTATGGACCACAGTTTTTCTTCTGTGCATTAAGCCAGAACAAAAAGTCTTTCTGGCTATTTACTGAACATAAATGAAGCTATTGGCTATTGATTTACTTAAGCAATATGACAGCTGCAAAGCAGGCAGAACATAGATCTCGGAGGGAAGAAAGACCTTCAGACACCTCAATTGCTTTACTTTATAGCAGTGACCTTCATTTGCTGGGTTACTTGCCAGACCTGTCCCCTGCTCTGGATGTCTTGCTGTGATCTCATACCCAGCAGCAGTCAGGCAGTGATGCTAGAAACTCTGTTTGGGTTTGACATGAGTGAAAAAGGAGGGGTTTGGTTCTGAAAGTCTGGTAGAGGTTTGAAATAAACTGGGGAGGTGAGTGACGCAGACACTGCCCCGGCTCTGTGCTGCTCAGTCTGTCCCAGGGGTGCTCAGGGGCACTGACAGACCTGGCCTGGAGCCTGTGGAGGGGGAAACTTGAAAATATTTCATTTTTACTTTTTAAAGTGGTTTAAATCCACACCTGGATGTCTTATACTACTGGAAGATGTTGAAGCATTTGTGGGGAAGGGGAGTATTTTTCTTATCACACTATGCTGTGTGAAATGTTTCCCCAAGAGGAATTTTCATAACTGGACCATGCACCGAGAGCCAGCTGAGTTTTATGCCACCTAAATAAAACATAGCCAGAGACTCAGAGCCGGCTGTTCACAAAGGTGCAGATATGAGGACTGGTTTTGGTGTGCAGTCCCTGCCCTGCAGCATGTGATACACGAGCAACCCCAGTGTCCTGAGGTGCAGGGCTGCCCATGGGTCACAGTGCACAACCAGTCTGTGGTGGTGGTGACAGGTACCCTCTTACTCAGCTGTGTGCAGCCTAAGGTGATATGTGTCCAGCTATCCTTGATGTTTATGGAACAACAAAAGAATAACTTGGCATAACACTATTTCCAACTTATGATGGAAGTCTTTTTGTTTCCCAGTTTGTGACACCTTCTAGGTCTCCATGCCTGCGCTGATTATCAAGATGCAGAAACTTGGATAATAGCTGTGTGCGTTTGCCCTGATTAGGTGGATTTTATGCTGTTTTCTCATGGCAAATAAAAGCAAATAAAGCAGTAGCTTTTGCAGTGGGTGATGGTGGTTTGTGGTAGGGTTGCTGGCTGGAAGAGGGTGAAGCTGGATGTCCCCTGGCTTGGTGCCCCAGCAGGACACCACGACACTGTTGTTTGGGAGCGGGTGTTGAGCCACAGGGGAAAGTGTGTGTGTTAGTGGGTGGTTTTGTACATGTGCCCTTTATGTAGCGAGCGTGAGGCAAGATGTCCCTGACCACGTGAAGTGTTTCTCTTAGGTGCTGCCTGCACCCATCTGCAAGGCAGCTGTTGTATCCTGTGTAGCAGTCAGCTGTTGCAGGGCTCATGTACATGTTATTTTCTCTCTGAAATAATCTACTTAAACTAACAGCCCTCCAGGTCGTAGCTCAACTAGATGTTGAGGAGATGACTTGGGAGTTTTCCTTCTGTTGTGAGTTCTGTGGCAGAACTACTAAAGGGGTTTTGATGTTGACCTGATGATTTTTATGGACAAAAGTGACCACCATAACTGGCTGACCTGACTGTTGCATAAAACTGGCTCCATAATATTATTAATCTCTAACTTCATCCCAAATGTCTGTTAAATAGTTTATTATGGTGCATCAAAGAGGAGATTAGAGGGCAGAGGGCTTTTTAGCATTTGTCAGATCCATGAATAAGGAAGTGTTCAAGTTGCCTTGAGTTCTTTCCAAAAATATTGCTCCTTGTGGAAAGTATCAGGTCCAAAACTGTGAGCAGTTAAACACAGACTGTGCTGAAGTTTGCTCTGCTGTGTCCCTTTTGTGAAGGCAAGTGTTCTCCTTTGGCATGAAGTGAGCCTCCTCCTCTGGAGTCTGTGGAGAAGGCTTCCATGGCAGCAGGACACAGTACCAGAGGTTTGGACTGGTAAGACCCTCCTTCAGCGTTCTGATGACTGCTGGCTTTGTGTTTCAGGTGAACTACTGAAAACTGAGCAGCCCGTGGGCCATCAGGAGCTGAGTGTTAACTTTATGCCTGTTCTGTGTGAGTTTTGAACCTTACTTTTCCCTGTCTTCTATTAATAGCCATTGTTGAAGTTTTCAGCTCAGTGGCTATGATGCAATTCTGTGACTTTATAAATACATGTAGGGTTTATCGCAGCAGGTTTTTCTACCCTATTTTTAGTCACTTGGATTAGCTGGAGTAGATCTTTATTTTATTGAAGTCTAAATGAGCATCTAAATGTCCTGCAGAACAGCATTTTGCAAGCTTGTTAATACCATCACTCTCCTGAGAGAAATGCAGGCACCTGTGAGTCAGAAGCTGATGGTGCCAGCCAGGTTAGCTGGTGACATAGGAAGACATATGAAGATGGAGCCAGTGTCTGGGTAAAGCAGCATTTACCTCTGCACACCTGGGTGGTTGCCTTTCTTTCTTCTCCATTAGAAGATACCCAGAAAAGAAGGGCAGGGCTTTCCCACCCTCTGGGAAGAACATCCAGCACCCCTACACATCTTGGAAGGGTTTCCGAGGGGTGATGCACCTCCAAAACCTGGTTATGGACCTGGACAACCCAGTGGAGTGACCTGAAGGCTGAGAAAATCTGTGAAGCTGACTTAGTCTCAGAGCCATGCTCTGTGTCAGGACGATGCTGGTGTGTGATGTTTGCACTGGTAATTCATGCAATACTCCAGATGCCTGCTGGGGGCTGCTGTGTAGTGGCAAGGCTGCTGCAAGCCAGGTATTCATGGCTAAAAACAAGAGTTGTGTGAATAAGCCATTTCTCTTGCTTTTGCACAATGGTTGTTACCAGCTGGAATGTGCAGTCTTCCTCTTTACCCTGCTATCTGTACAAAGCTGTGGGTGCTGGCTTTAGAGACTGGACTGGGTGAGGAAGGATTTAGCTGACCCTTTATTAATGGGGCTGAGGCTGCTGACCCCTACCATGCTCCGAATCAGAGGGTTTCTGTCTCTACTGATCACACTGGTTGAGCTTTCATTACATAAGTGCCTTCAGCCCAGCAGTAGGAAGGTATTTTTAACCCTGAGAGCTGAAGCTGAGGACATGGGCTGCAGAAAAGCCCTCAGTGGTTCCAGCTACTGTGGTTGGTGTGCAAATGGGGCCAGACCCTGTTCCACATGTTTGCTACAACAGATGTGTGAGTACTGCACTCGCGTGCCCTCCCTGGCATGAGGAGACACGGAGGGGTGGCTGTGGAATGGCTGGGAAAGTTGTGAGCCACAGAGGCAGGCAGAATGGGCCGAGTCCTGCTCCACGGGGTCCCTGGAAAGGGACTGCATGGCTGTTTCTACTCCTTACCCACAGGGAGGACTGACGTGGACAAAACAAGTGCTGGAGTGGTGGCAACCAGACCATAGCTGTTTTGCGCGGTTGGGGCGACTTCTCTGTCACAGTGTCTCATTTCTTTAGGTAGCAAAGGTCGGGGAAGGAAAGGCATTACCTGAAGCATTGCACAGTCACTGAGCGTCTTTGCTTTCCACACGGGGACCCTGTGTGCCTGGCTCCAAAACAGCTGCACAGCCAGAATGCATTGGTCAGGTGTCAGCTGAGATGGGTACAACAGCCACAAAATAAAGGTCCCCTTGCAAAACCCCAGGCTGGGTGTTAGCAACCTTCATTCTCAGCCTTGTCTGCTCCACGTCATCTTTGCACAGACCTCTTTCTTTGCTGCATGTGGCTGGTGCACTGAGGCACAGGAGCAAGCACATCAGTCACTGGGAGTTTCCATGTCAAAGAGTTTGTCCGTGGAGGAAAATTATTTGAGGCTTATTTCATATTCTCTTTTCTCTCCCTAGAATAGTTGTGTCTTTTCAGCTAATGGGATGATCCACTTCCAGTACATTGTTGTCAGCTAAATAACTTGGTATTTCTATTTATAAAGTAAATTACTTGAAAATATTATTAGCCAAGCTTGGATTTTTATATATTACAATTGAGAGTAAATGAACAGACATTGTAAGAGTCTGAATGTTGATGAACACCACTTATAAGGGTCATTTATAGATAAGTAATGTGAAATTATATCTGGACTATTGTGTCCAGTTCTGGGGCCCTGCAACATAGGAAAGATTTGGATGTGCTGAATCAAGTCCAGAGGAAGGTCATGAAGATGTTCAGAGGGCTGGAGCACCTCTCCTATGGAGACAGGCTGAGAGAATTGGGGCTGCTCAGCCTGGAGAAGCAAGGGCTCCTGGGAGACCTTAGAGCAGCATTCTAGTACCTAAAGGGAGCTACAGGTGAGCTGGAGAAGGACTTTTGAAAAGGGCATGTAGAGTCAGGACAATGGGGAATGCCTTTGAAGTGAAATAGGGTAGGTTTAGATTAGATATTGGGAAGAAATTCTTCCCTATGTGGGTAGTGAGGCACTAACAGGTTGCCCAGAGAGGCTGTGGATGCCTCATCCCCAGAAGTCAGGCTGGTTTTGAGCAACCTGGTCTAGTGGAAGGTGTCCCTGGCCCTGACAGGGCCTTGGAACTAGATGATCATAAAGGTCACTGCCAAAATGGGTAATTTCCTAAGCTTTTGCTATATGTACAGTAGTCCTTATTACTCGGCCAACAGCTTTGTTGGCCAACAAGACTGTTGTTTCCTGAGCCCCACCTTGGCTTGTGCTGGCACATCACAGGCAGAGTGTGTGGTTTCACAGCGTCAGCTCCTGGCACGGATGTGCCCAGGGCTCACTTCACCCAAAAATGCCTCGTCAGACAAAGGGGTGAAGAACTCTGCATGCTGCGGGGGCCTTTGCATGTCTCTTCTGCTTTATGGTCCAGTGAACCCCATCCTCCCCCAAAAAGAAAGCATCAGACAAATAGATTGTGTTCTACCTCTTGCTGTTTCACTGCTATGCAAAATGTGATAGCTCAGTAGGAAAATATCAGCAGATTCAAATGATAGGCAGGTGAATCTGCAGGACAGGAGGTCTGATGTGGTGAGACACCTGGCAGGGACTGGGAGCTGCCAGCAAGTGTCTGCACTTTTCTGCCAGCTTTGGGCCAGCTCCTGAGGCCCTGTACTGCTTCACCGGGCTTATTAATTAAAGGCTGTTATATAGGATGTCTCTTTTAGTGAGGACCACAACCTGATGGCTAAAAGGCACACCATTCACACGTACTTCCATGTCATCCTGAACTGTCCCCCTTTGAACTCAACTCCTGAGGTTTTCTGGGCCTTCATCTGACTGAATAAAATATTCAACTCCTTTTTTTTCCTTCTGAACACTTCATTTTTTATTATAGTGATCTATGTGTCCCTATATTTAAATAAGAGTTCTGCCACTTAAAAAGAATTTTGAATACCACATAGCTTAGGGTTAGCATTGAGAGAGCCGAAGAGCCTACAGCTCCAGGAACACTGGGGCTGGAAAAGGCATGCCAAGGTGATATCAGCTGGGCCTCAACATTGGTGCTCCTATATCTTTCTAATCTAGAACACCTGATTTATTCCAAGGATTCCACACAGGATTCCTCCCTATACAAATCAGGTTTGGCAGGAGCTCCCACTCCTGAGACAGGGGATTTGGTCACAAGCTTGGTGGAAGGGAATCTTGAAAAAAAACTAATGGATGGTCTCCCCTGGGCAAGTTAGAAGCTGCTATTAGAATGGCTGGACAAAATGTCCAAGAATCCAAATGCAGAGAAGTGTAATATGAGCCTGAGTGCTCCCCTTTATTGACCTGGGCAGGGAAGAAAGTGTGCTAAACACACCAAAAGAGGGAAACGAAAAGCTTTGCTCCTTTTATGTGCACGGGTGAGCCGAGGCTCATTATGTTGGCAGCTCACATAATGGACATGGAGACATCTACTGACGGTAGCTGCCAGACCCAAAAACCAGATACTAACATTTTTAGTGGACACTGGGGCTCAGATATCAGCCCTGACTAAACAAGATGTTGTCCCACTCAAACGGCCCTTGCTTGTAATGAATGTGTTGGGGTGTTATGACCAGTAACTACTGCTGCAGTTAGTCTTGTGTTACTGGGAGAAGAAGTTAGCATATCAGTTACCATGGCAGCAGGGGACTTCCCTTAAAGCTGACTGGATATTTTGAAGGGGAGAACTTGGCATGATGATCTGGGGCAGCAGTAGTCCTTTGGAACCACCAACCACCAAATTAAACTGTTGCAGATGGCCCCAAATCTTCCCCCTTCAAAACGAACAAATGTCAAACCACATTCACTGCCCCTGGAGGCCTGGGAGATAATTTCCCCAGTTCTAGAGGACTCGAAAAAATGGGAAATTATTATGCCCACTCACTCAGCTTTCAGTTCTCCAGTATGGCCAGTGTGAAAACCAAATGGTAAGTAGAGATTAACTGTAGACTATTGCACCTTAATGCTGAAATAGACCCTTTAACAGCAGCCATATCAAACATTGCTGAGCTCACAGCCACCATAGAGGAACAGGGTCATGGCCACTATTGATAATAAAGACATTATTTATGGTGCCATTGCAGCCAGGGGATTGAGATCAGTTTGTCTTTATGTGGGGTGGGGAAACAATATTCCTTTACTAGGCATCCTCAGGGGTACAAGCATTCACTCACCTTAGCTCACCACGCTCTGGCAAAAGAATTGGAAAAGACACTGGTAGAAGAGGAGGTGAAAGTTTACCAGTACATTGATGGTATACTCATAGGAGGTAACCATAAGGAGGAGGTTGGGACTACCCATAGTAACATCATTACTCACCTTGAAGGTTTAGGGTTGAGCTGCTCACTTGTGAATCATCTATAGAGTTAATGCTGAGATTTTAAAAACCTCACATGATAATTGTGTCTATTTGACCTTGTTTGTAGAGTTTCTTAGCAGGGGTCTCATCTGAGAAATCTGATTTGTTTCAGTTTTGTGTGTGCAAGTTCTGATATTGCAACTTTTCTGACTGGGTAACTTACAGATGTAAAATTATTCCGCTGATGTCAATGTTTGAGTTTAAATATTTTCTGTATAAAATGTGTGGTATTCACTTAAACAGTGATGTGTCTATGATTGACTATTCCGGCAACCCTGTCTGCTACAGGACCTGTAAAGTGAGAGCAAAAGGGGAAGAAAGGCAGGCAAAGCATACCTGAGGGGTTTTTTCATGCTTCAGTAGGAATTATTTTGTGTATTAGCCTAGCCTAAATTCACTACAGTTTATTTAAATAAAGTGGTATGCAAAGTAATGATGCATGTTTTAGTGAGTAGCTCTATCACAAAGATGGTTTTGAAATGGTGAGGAGAAATTAAAAACCTTTTTTTCAGGGGGAAATGAATTATAAATGACTGTAAGTGGGACAGACTATCATTATGCAGTCTCTTTCTGTCAGGTCAGTGCCTCTAATTCCGGGGAACACCAAATTATAAATTAACATGAAACATGTCTGAAAAATGCATTTTCTCACAGATGTTATAAATTATGACAACAGGCTTGTGTCTGGTAGTGCCAGAGGCGATGCTTTTGGCTGCACAGTTAACAACCTCTGTCTTTGGTGGAAAAATGTTACAGTTCACTTATTTTTGTAATCACTATTTCACATTTTTCTGATGGTGTGCTGGAGTCAGCCCAACATAGCTTTCTGTACAGTTTCATCTGGAAAATATATTGCATGTCCACCTCCTCTTCCATACTCATGCTGGTATTTTTAATGCACGGTTAAAGACTGGGTGTTCACAAAGGAGTTCCCAACAGAAGCCAGGTGCTGGAAAAAAATCTGTGCCAGGTCCTGTGGTGTGGACACTCATCAAGAGGACATTCTCTGGCTGCTCATACTAAACATAGATGGTGTCTGTAATGGAAGGGCCAGAAACATGGCAATATTTCACTGGAGCTGTGTGAGTACGGCAGGCAGGGAACAAGTCATCCTCTAATGGAGAGCTTTGAAGTCTGGGTTGGTGGACCCTGCCAACACCACATGTCTTCTCTCCCTGTATCCCAAAGTCTTTCCACTTTCCAGGTCAAAGCCCTGAGTCATCTCCCCTAGGCTGGGCTCCTGTGGCCCTGTGCCATCCACCTCAGGTTGGGCCGTGGTTCAGCAAGGGGTCTCAAGGATAGGGCTGTGTTTGAGGTAAGTTCAATGACTTTGTTGTCAACTCGTAGGATAAAGACAGGGAGTAATTGGTTTTATTCTCTGCCAGAGCCTTAACTACCTTTGAGGAGTCTCTGTGTTGGCACTCTAATTGGATGGGAGGGAGGTGACGCAAATGTGCTGTCTGGAATGTGCTTGAGTCGGGTGTATAAAGGTGTATCTGATGTCTTACTGCTGATAGTGCCAGGGCTTTTCTCTGCATATCTGATAACAAACAATGGTTCTACCACCTGCACAACACTGGAGCTGCTCACAAACATGCTTTCAGGCTGTGGAGAACAAAGTTCATGTTCTTTGCTATCCGGTGTTCACATTTTTCAGTACTATACACCCTCCTTTACTTTCCACTAAATGCTTCCCCAAAGCTCTTAAGTCACTGAGACCTGAATGTTACCACATGCTACTTGTTTATTTTGTTGAGGATTTTTTTTAAGAATAGAACATACTTATTTATCGATAAAATAAATACCTACTACAATACAAAAAATCTCCACAGCAGTTCCTGGAATACAAGGAAAATAAATATGCTTCTTGTAAATATCTCCTTCTCTTGTAGATCCAAATTATAAATAAAATAAATAAGAAAACCATAAATACACGTGTCAAGATACAGCAATTATTAAGAAGAAATATTAATCATCTCCGCCTCCATCCTCATACTGCTTAAAGTTATTAATTAACAAATTAAATACTACTACTACAATGCAACTTTCTCAACAGACAATACTCTTGCTGCCATGGACTGTGTTTGCTTGCTTTATGGGCCATGTTAGCTACAAGGGCAGGTACCACAAATGCTCACTCTCTTAATTACACCTAATTCAGCACATGGACTATTCCCACTGTCTGTCCATCATCCTTATATTTGCTTTGTTTAGGAAATGAGACCAAAAAAGGGAACCAGTGATTGCTGTTCTCCCTACTCTTTGAATGTGTGTATTGCTATGCAAGGGAATAGTCCCACTGAATTTAGCAGGTTTATCTATGTGTAAAAATACACATATGGGTTCCTGGCAGGATTTCTATGGGCTGAGGAGGGGGCTGAAGCGTGGCAGGTGATATTTGTGAAAGGTGTTTCAGGAAACTCTAGCTTGGTTCAGTCATAGAAGACCTGCTGTTGGCAGGGTCAGGGTACTCAGACTATTGCACAGGGTCAGTGTGCCAGGCTCTAATATAAAGGTGGGGTGGATCCCTGTGAGAAGCCTGCTCTGGTGCTGTTCATGTATGCAGCCTTCAGTGGGTGTCAGCATTTCTCTTGCATGCCAGGGCAGAGAACACACTGTTGATACTGCCTCGCCACTGCCAGCACATGGTTCACAAGGAACTGTGTTCTCCTGCTTTCTCGGGAGCAAGAAATAAAAGCAGGAGAGCAGATCATCCCTGTGTCAGGCTGCTGGGCCAGAGAAGCCTTTGGTAATGAGGGAGGAGGGTCCGTGTGATTTCTAGCTGCAAAATTGTCCTCTGACTAGTTGAGCACCTTTGAAGGAGGAGCCTGTGACTGAAGCAGTGATGCACAGCTGAACAGGAGGGCTGACAGAGGTATTTGATGAAGGTGTAGTGTCTCTCTCTCCTTGGCAGTCTCTGGACTGACTTGGCTCTAGCAGTATGAAAAGCCATAGTACCTTTTAAAATAAGAACTTCCATCCCCATCCTACTACTATTTCCATCATGTGCAGCCCCACACAGGTTTTCCCTGCTGCCCTCCTTGGAGCCATTGGGAACATATGCTCTGTAAAGCTACTGGGCTGCTCCATTTGTTTTCCCATCCCATGAACCTTGGTTGCCAGGCTGTCAAACTGCAAACCTTTCTTGTGTGCTGCTCCACCCCACTCAGCCCAAAGTCAGAAGACCCAGCTGCCTTTCCCTTGCAGCCAGGTGGTACCTTGGTACTCCTGAGCTGGTGACCCCTGACCAGGGCCAGCTGCCCCTCACTACCATGGCACTGTCTGTGACAGCATCTCAGAGCATTTCACTGCACTGGCTGCAGGCAAACAAGTTTCAGATGGGAGCTCCTTCCCTCTGCTGCTGTCACAGAGTGAAACCTTTATTTTTAATTTACGCTTTGGTGCACTGGCAGTTAGATTAGAGGTCATCATCACTATGAACAACAGGAGATACGCCTCCTCCAACTTTAAATATAAAGTTCTCTATTTAGGGAAACCAGTGTCTATAATAACTAGGAGAGCACCCACAGAACACAAAGACTGCTCATGACTAATACAATGTTGACCAAAACAGTGGTGAGAACTTTTTTTGTAAAAATGTTTTGTTCTTTTTTTAAGAGGAAAACTGAAGGGAACCTGATGAGCAATTTCTAAATTGAAAAACAAAACAAAACAAAAAGACATTTTTTAAAAAAGTAAATTCCATTAAATCCATCTATTCATAAGCACAGATCTCTTACATGCAAATATCTCATACTTAGTCACTTAGTTGCACCATTTACATATTTTCCTTCCTCCTAGTATTTTGTGCACTTAATGTAATATCCTCTACCACATGGGTAGAGGGTAAATTGCTGACTACCACTTCACTTATAAGCAGGTTCTATGGCAGAAAGTATCTCTTGAGGTTATGCAGTTGCTCATAGCTTGATCTGGCAGGACACCTTAAAACACCAATCACTTGTCACATAGCAAAGTTTGGTACAAATGTTTGTAAACTTGCTCAGTTGTGCCCCACTGTTTTAAAATTTTTGCCTCTTTTACTCCTGCCTTGAAACATCAAAACTTAAGAAAAAGGTGTTTTAGCATCTGTCATTCAGCCAAGCATATTGCAGGATGTGATTTTTATCTCATAATATGAGGGGGGAAAGATGACAAGCAGAGATGTGCAACAGGTAGATCCCTGGAATTTAATGGCACTCTGTAATCAATCTGTTGCTTTGCAGGAATACACAAACATCTTGATAGGCTTTTCTTGTTGCAAGTCCAAGTTCATTCAGACAGGACATAGAAAATGGTGAATGGGTCAGCAGTAGTCTCAGCCTCATTGAGTCAAGATGTAAATCTAGTGGGATAGTTGGGATTTTAGTGTAATGCAACAAGGAAAGGCCATTGAGTTGCACCATGTTCACCATTTTTACCTTAGTTAGCCTTTCTCCCTCTCTTCTGAGGCAATGGCATCGAGTAATAAAAAGCATATCATTCTCCTGGATGAGCTGTGCTGTCTGTTCCCTCATTGATCCTAAAGCACCTTGTCCAGCTAAAGGACCTTCTGCCTTTCCAAGTGGTGCTGAGCCTTATCAGTCTGCCTCAAAGGCACTGTTTGTTGCCCCCAGGTACTCTGACTTCTTCTTGTGTTTCATCCACATCTTCCTCAGGAGGCTGGGTGTCCCGCACAGGTTGCCTCCTGTCAGTGGCAGCGAAGCTTCTGCTCCTGGTGGCAGAGCCAGGTCATACTCTGTTGCCTTCCTCCAGCGCTGCCTATGGCTAACAAATAAAGCACAGATGTGTACAGGGTGCTTCTCCCTGTACACATCTGTAAGCAGGTGCTTCTTCCAAACAAACAAAAAAAAGCCACACAGAACCAAGAGCTGCCTGGCTGAAAAGGTGTGTCCGTGCCTGGCCCGTCCCTGGGACTGGCAAATCTGGAATGAGCAGGGGCTCTGGATGCTGTGGCTGCCACCGCACCGCTTGGTGCCCTTGGTCCCTCACTGTCACAGGGGACACTCACACAACGGGATGGGCTGCAAGTGGGGCCACTTTAAGTGCATCCTCTCTAGCAATTGCCGCCCAACAAGGAGCAGGTGGATTACCCAAGGACAGAGCTGGGCCCTTCCACTGAAGTCGCAGGGACCATGTGGCAGTGCTCAGGGGTGGTGAGCTCCACTGGCTGAGTGGAACTTACATCTCTGTGTACGGAGTGCGAGGACACTGTGACACTGAGCTAGTTCCTGTCCCTCAGGTGACAATGGTGGCATCTCAAATCCCACCTGGATCCATGTCTGGGTTAACTGTCTGCTGATGAGTGCATTTGTACTATGGTCAAGCTGTTCCTTAATTAGATTTATAAAATTTTTTAAAAATTAATTGAATTTTCTAATTACAGTTTAGGGCACATAATATAGACTTCTTAGGAGGAAAATACTTATATTTTGAATTAATATGATTTTTTCCTAGTGATAAAGTAAAGCTGTAATGGGCACTGAGGTAGCTGTATAAATGGCCATGGCTGATAATAAAATCAGCATATCCTGTACAAATCTCTCCCTGCCTTTGGGAAACAAGAGGCATGGCTGGAGGGTGGGAAGGTACTTACTCTTCCGTAGAAATGCGGTCGTGTGTGGGAGAGCCTGTGACAGCCACAGCTTTCACTGTGATGTGGGCAACTGGAGATGGAGGAATCTGAGGGAGGATAAAGCACATCATTAGGAAATGCCACTAATGAGTAGGGACATTGGTTCATCTGAGGAAAGAGGCTGTTTTAAGAAAACCAATAAATGCTGTAAATCTCTTAACAAGAGAAAGCAGGTTAAGGATTTGCCTGCCCAACTCTCACCCACACAATTACCAGTTGCTCACGTGAATGTTCTCACTGAGCTCAGCACAGGACGTGCATGGGTGAAAGTTACACCTCCCATCAAAGAAGGGAGGCTTGCAGAACTTTTTATTCCCTAGTTTTTATGTTTAGCTTCCCGAGGCAGTGAGGTTTTGTGCAGACTGAGCAGCCTGCCTCTTGCAGCTCCCCACCTCTACAGTTGCCTGGGAAGCAGATGTCTCAGCCATCACAGTTCCTTGAGCATTCAGAAATGGTCCCCTGTTTTGTTGGGCCCTGCTCAGTGGTATGGGGGGGCCCTGGTTATGTTCCAGTTCTGCCACGGCCCCACAAGCGTCTGATCATCCACTTCCTCCTTGTCTTATTTGATCATAAATTGCCTGCCAGAACTGAGTCACATTTTCCCATAAACAGGTCACTGAGAATAGCACATCCTCCAAGATGGTAAGATAAAGTGTGAGTTTCCCAGAAAAAGAAAAAAAAAGTCAAAAATTGTGAGGTGATCTCATTATTTCAGGCAATAAGCACACTTATTAATTTTACTGGCAATCCTGAAAAGATTGTTCATGTTATTGTCACTACTATAACTGGTCTTCAGTTTTCCAGGGCTATTTTTCCTAGGATTAATCTGAGACTGGATACATTTAGGTGTGTTTTTCAAGTATCCTAAGACTTAGAGATATTTGAAAAGCATCCTTTGAAAAGCATCCTTTGAAATTTAGCTAAGTTAATTATTGGTAGGTTCAATTAGTTTCATTACACTGAATAACATTAGTTTTAACCATCTTTAAGTACTGCACTGCTGTTTTTCTTAAGTATAGCCCAGCTGTCAGCTAGCAAGTATGCTGCAGCCATCCAAAAGAACCTCTGAAGTCACAGAGTTTTGATAGCATGGTCTGGTGTTGGCCAGAAACTATTCAATATATTTTTTTCTCTTTGAAAAATTAGTTTTTATTAAACGTAGATTTGAAAATTTGGAGGGGAAGGGTGTAAGACAAGGAAGGGAGGGAGAACATTTTAATAAAGGTAATTTTTAACCAAAACTTTTTTTCTGTCCATTAGAGAACACACTTTGGGGGTTTGTATGATAATTTTCCCATCAACTCTTTATTGAGGTTTCTGACTCTTGCGATTATTGTGTCAGGTTGGCATTCTGGAGAATACAAATTATTTGATGCTTGTTCCACTGGGGAAATAAATTTTCTTCCCAGTTTGTGAATTTCCCTGAGAGACAACAAGCTAATTCCTCCTGTCTCTTGCAGGTGGCTGAGCATCCAGAACAGGAGCCTGCCTGTTTCCAACCCACCACGCTTCCTGGTTCCTAGGGGCAGTCGACTGTCCTGTGCCAGTCTCTGCTCCTAGCTAAGGGATCCTCTGGCATAAATTATATTTCAAGCTTTAACAAAGGCTGTGAAATCTACAGGTACTGCAACAGACTGACATGCTGTTACTGTGGGACATGCTGACAGGTACAAGGTTTTAAGATGCATTGGTAGTTGGTCTTGCTCTATTTGCTTACCAAAGATTTTCCATCCAACAGGTGGTTATAGGACTTGGATGACTCTCGTTCAGTAATTCCCACTGCAAAGCATAAGAAACATGATATTATCTGCAATTATCTCATTGGCATAGCTTGTAAGAAAAATTTCCTTCCATGCTGAAAACCCCACATATGCACAGAGCCCAGATACAGGTTATATTCCTACCAGATTTGATTACAGCCAAAATTGCAGAGTTTCCTTCA
The DNA here is from genome assembly GCA_013397935.1 of Dasyornis broadbenti. Taxonomy (NCBI): domain Eukaryota; kingdom Metazoa; phylum Chordata; class Aves; order Passeriformes; family Dasyornithidae; genus Dasyornis; species Dasyornis broadbenti. The sequence goes on from VZRN01002202.1 coordinate 712,092, forward strand.
CTATGGTCATCTATTGTGATGCCAAAATAAGTGATTGTGGATTTGCTTAAGTCATTCTGGAAAGTCTCTCAACTGCTTGCTCCTGGACTTTTCAGGAGATGATGAACTGCCCTTAGCAGACCAAGATAAGCGGGAGCCATTTCCCCCTCTGTAAATACTCGTGTATCTCTACAGGCAAAGAGACCAAATGCTGCTCCTCAGCCCCACTGCACGTTTGCCCTGCCTAGGAGATCATTCTCTCCTTTCTGGATTTACTTGGAGAGTTATTTTAACCTGGACAGAGATGTGTGCTACGTCCACCCTGTCACAGAGAGGGATTTCCACCTTTCTGCCTGTGGCTGAGTGACATCTCTCTCTGCTGTCCTCAACTCGGAAGGTTACCCTTCAGTTTCAAGTAATTGCTCATCCAATAACTTATTCATGGATAAATGCTCACTGACATTCCTGTTTGCTGTGCCAAGGAACTAAATGAGTGAAGGATGCCAGATTTTTTCATGAAGCCAAATCCTCCTATTTGGCTGTGGGAAGGTGGACCTCTCTACTGCTGTGTACAGCAAATATGGAAATGGCCAGGGTGCTGCTTATAGTGCTGTCTCCAGCATGACTTAGGAATCAGAACTGTCTTCTCCTTCTGGGGGCAATATTTCACTATGATAAATGTCTTAACCAGCTTCTTGCTTCTCACTTCCCTCTCCACCTCCCTCCAGTAATTCCATTAGGTACCTTACTGTATCCCTCACGTCAAAGTTAATGCAATTACCTCCTCTCATCTTGCATATTAGGTAGGAACAGTATTCAGCAAGAGGATCCAGGCATCAGTGCTTCAGCTAATGCCTATATTTTTTGGTTTTATTTGGTTTTGTTTTCTCTTACATTGTCTGATTCTTCCCTTCAGACCGTCCCTCTTCTTATTAGATATAGAAAATGTTCTTGCAAACTTTTAGCAAAATATTTAAGCAAAAGGAAGTCCTCATGGCTTCAGGTTTGTAGTTGCTCCCCTCAGGATAGTGATGGCTGCATGCCGTGTGAATTCCATTTCCAGAAGTGCCTTCTCACATGCTGGAAGGGACTGTCCTTCTGCTTTGTTATTTGTGCAGGATTTCTGATGCTAGCAATAAACATGCTGATGGCCTCATCCGTGTTCTTTTGTTTGTTTGTTTTTTCTTCTAATTTAAACTTAGTTTCTAAGTTCTGCCTACTCATTTCCCTTTCTCCCCCTACGAGACCTGTTTCCCCCTTTACTACTCTTCTTTTTAGATTCCTACAGCTTTTGTCTTGTTTGCACCTATCTGTCATCCTTTACCTCTCATCTCCCCTAACAGCAGAGACCAGCAGTCCCTCCTTTCTCCCTCTCTGGCTCTCTGCCACCCTTTGCCCTGCAGCCAGTCCCAGCCACTCCTCCTCCTCCTCCTCTCCCTGCTCCAGTCCTGAAGCTCTAGTTCTTTGTTCAGCCACATCTTGGCTCTGGTCCTGATTGGAGATCTTTCCTTATGGTCCCAGGCTCAGTTTCTTACTCCCCAGTTTGCCAGGCCCTGCTCTTGCCTGGTCTGTGTTCCTGGTGGGATGGCTTATATGCAGAGCAGTTGCAGACCAGTGAGGAGAGGAACATGCACTTTCATGGACCTGCTTTAGAGATTTAGCACCTTTTAACGCCTAAATGTCCAATTTCTTTTGGAAAAACATGCCATGTGGGATTTCTTTAAAGGCATATGACTTGACTACATCTGGGTGATTTTTCAAAGGAGAGCAAAAGATGTGTTTTTAATTAAAAGGCCATCCCATGTGAAACTGCAAAGCCCTGTTCCAGCTTCAATCTTCCAAACACAACACACCAGTGTTGAAGGAGCTGAATGACCACTCTGTTTATGTTTACTCATCTCCTTGGTTTTGCATTGGCAAGCTTTATTTTTCCTTCATGATTTCTCACAAATATGCTGAACAAGTTTTGATTGGAAAAAAATCAGGTCTGTGGCTGACATCCAGAATCTGAAATTTCATCCCAAATGAATATGTTCTGGCTAATTCTAAGCAGCTGAACAGGGATCTTATATAATACGATGACTAAGGCAAACTCAGTAATTTACAATTTATCATCTCTACAATGTTGCCAGGGAGTGTTTATGACTTTGAGTAAAGTGAGTTTATGACTCTGAATAAATTGAGCAATGCCACGGTCATTATCTCATTAATTCCACTGGATATTTTAAGCATGGAATTATCCTCCAGGTACATAATAAAGTGCCTGCTTTACCGCAAACTGGAAGACTGCAATATCTAAACGTTCTAAAGGAGGAATGAAGCCCTTTCCCTGGACTTACCGTGCTGGGCAGTGCCCTTGGCAGGGCAGGCTCCCCGCTGCCCACCCTGCAGGCAGCCCACGCCCCGCGCCTCCTCCTCGCCCCTCGCCTCGTACAGCACCTGCAGGAGGTCGCCCTGGTGGGGCCGGCGGTCCGATATGGCTACCACCTACAGGGGAGAGGAAAATCATCCCGTTACACGCAGCCCTGCGGATTAGGTGGTCTGTCGAGGTTATGGGGGAGGTGAAAGGCTGCTTATTCTTCCCACTGCTTTACTGTCATCCAAAGGGGATTTTGTCAGGTGGGGACTGTAGAGCTTGTGGGATTTTGCTTGGCTCCAGCTTCTGTGCATGAGATGTATAGAACTATGAGAAAATCCTGCCGGATCTTTCTGAGACCCAGCTACTTAGTTGCACCTTTCTGTATTCTCCTTAGGAGACTGAAATGTGCTTCTTTCCAAGCTCTACTGAATAGGATATGCCTCTGAGACAGTTCAGATTTAATTTCTTATTGCATCACATCTTGGGCAATCAGTCAGCCTTATGCAATGTGAATTACAAATGCCGTTTCCTCATGGTCTCTCCTGTCTTTTGGACTTACTTACATTTTGTACCTGGAAAATGACTACACAGAATACAGTGAGGAGGCAGTGAGGAATTGTGCTCCTCAAGATTAATTTTCACAAACATTAGCTCACATAAACAAAACTCACTGACAGTTGCAACTTAGAGCATCAGCCCCCCTTGTATCTCCAACAGTCCCTGAAAACAAGCGTGAACAAAATCAAGTTATTTTCTAATCAGTTATGACTAAGCTATGGCACTCACTGTGCTGCCACAGGCAGCTGAGGAGGCCAGAGCAAACGTGAATTTGAAAAAACAGGGATACACCTCAAGGAAGTGGATTCATCAGGACTGTCATCCAGGATGGTTTGGAAACAGTTTTCTCAAGAAGATCAAAGTTCCAACAGCAGAGAAAGAGTGTTTCATACTTTGTTGGGGTTTTTTTATTCTTCCCTAAAGACTTGTTGCTGTCATACAGAGAACCATTTAAACAGGGTGAAGATCCAAACCAGCAAGGAAACAAGACACACGGCAACTGTTCAGACTGTTTCATATTAGACTTACTTATGTTGGAAGATCACGAGAAAAGCAGTTCCTTGCATCTAACTGATGACTGGTAGCTGCTTTCTACATGTTTTAGATATAAATACCGTTATTTTGCCTCAAGACTGAGACCAACAATTGACCAGCCCACTACTGGCATAGAGAAATCCTTAATTCTATCTATTGCTCTGCCTTCTAAGACACACTCAAGATAAAATTCAAGCAGGTCCCCTCTCGCCAAATAGTCCATTTCCTCTAATCAGGTTTTAATTCAGTTTGCCATTAATCTGCAATATTCTGTGTATGTGATTTTTTACAGAGACATAAAAACACACGCAAACCCCTGTTTTCCAAAACAGAAAAGAAGAAAAATCCCAACCTGATCAGTTTTAACTCTTTTGTCTCAGTGTGCCCTCAGGGATCTGGAGAAGGCTATATGACTTAAATCCTACTGACTAGTAGGATGAGGAACAAAAACTGCCCAACAACAGGAAAAAATTCTTCTGGAAATGGCAGGTAAGGCAACTAAAGCCTAATCCAAGTCTGATTAGAGGTTTTCTCCTGTTTCTGTGGATTTTAACACACAGCCAACACAGTCCGTGTGCTGTAAGCTACTTAAGGTCGTGCTCAGTGTTAAGTTAAAATTAAAGGGACTGCTGATGTCCTTGCAGACAAGCACATGTTAAAGGAGGCTGCTTCCTAGCTCTACTGATCCCAAATCTGGAGCTGCCAACAGAGCTGAGCCTCAGCATTGCTCCCATGTTTCAGAAACGAGGGTGATGCTGGTTGTGAGAGGCCTCCTGTTGCCGCTTAAGCTGTTGGCATTGGCTCCCTCCCAGCTGCCCCTGGACCAGTTCCAGCACCTCCCCATCCCTCTGCAGCAGCTCCTTGCAGGCTGCAGGCTCCTGTGTCCACACACGCCCTGACCACACAAACCTTGCAAGCTGCTTACCAGGGCATCACCCCCTTCACCACAGTGACACCAGTGGAGACACCTGTCTTCTGCACTAATATGATGAGATTGTGGCTGGCAGGGGTCTCTAATGACAGTCCTTGGAGTTTGCCTCAAGCAAACTGAGCTCCTCCAGCTTTCAAGGAATGCCACAACGCTCAGCTTTTCCCACCATCTCGGGAAAAATGCCCAGTGCTCTTGGTCACACCCAGTCTTTGCTGGTGTGTGACGGAAAATGTCATCAACCCTCTGCTACTGAGACACCAGAGGTCACTTATTTTGCATTGTCATGGAAAGAGCATTTTTGGTAAGTAAGATGCTGGCTGCAGTCACCTCTAATCCTGAAAGTGGCTTATTTGATCAGTGTAAACCACCATGGACTTGAAACTTAACATTCTATCTACATGTAGCACAGGATGAAATATTGTTTGGGGAAAAGAAGCAGGATTTTTATCTTGATAAATAGCAAGGATTATTTAGCCACTTTGTCTGTGTTTTAGAGATTCCTTGATACATGTGATGTCAGTAATGCCAAAATGCTTTCAAGCAGCAGAATCTGTATAAATAAGTTACAGTGCCATTTTCCATTACAGCTGGAGACAACAGCGCAATCTCTATAACATATCTTCAGTGAACATATTTGCAGCATTTGGTTGTAGCACACTTTGGGAGTTCCTTTTCTCCTAATTCAGGATTTCACTGTGATTTTGGCTACCTCAGCCATTACTGTAACATGTAAAGACTTATCTAGGTCAGGAAACTAAACCTGCTGGAGCTCAGTTTTGATCTAAAGTGGAGTTGACATTTCTCTAGGGTACCTAGGGTAAGGCAGAAGGATCATCTGGGAGTCACTTTTCTTTTCTAGACATACCAGGAAGTTTAAATCTGCGTGAATGGCAGAATAAGCCAAACTATGCAGAATTAGCAAACTGCTCTCTAAAAACCTACTGTTTTTAGAACTTGTAAATCCTTTGACCAGTTCAGTGTGTTTGCAGGACACCAACTCTGAAATCAGAGCTCAGCAAATTCTCTTTTTATGGACTCTGCCATGTACATGAAAGCACGGAGGCCTGGCATACCCACTGCTGGAATTAGCTGTATTAAGAGGGAAGGGGCGCAGAGGACACAGGACGGTTGCAGAGAGGTTGTTCCAACCATCCTGATCCTGGACTTAAAATCCCTCTGCCAGCCAACAGCCACCCAGAAAAGGTGAAATTAAATGTCTGGCTTTAGATCAAACTTTGAAAGTTAGAGTCTGAACAACAAAGTGCTTGTTAGTGGAGAAAATTCCAGATTTGTAGACTTACGTTCTTTTTGATGGCCTAATGCTGCGCTAATTTTTAATGTGGCAGCTCTAGCATGCACAGAGGTATTTTCTGCTTTCTTGCGAAGTAGCCAGGTACTGGTATCCAGACAGTTCTACCCAAGGGATTTTGGGGCTAGAAGAAGAAGGGGTGAGAAGACAAGGATCTACTATCATTGGAAATAATTCTTAATAGGGCAACAGGAACTGCAAATATACATATTGGTGAAACACACAGCTAAAAAAAAAGGTGCTTCCCCCTTTCTGTCACCATTCCACAGTCATTATCATGCTTTTGGGATGGCTTCTTGAATGTGATGGAAGTTACCCCCCACGGTCAGTAATTTGAATGTTAAATCACTTAATGCTACACTGCTTGAGTATTTCTGCTGTGAAAAAAAAGTCTGGCAGATGTCCACGTTGGTTGCTATTTTTGTCCTCACCGAGGATTAGAGTTGTGCATCCACTGCAATCACCAGAGCAGAAGATTTTATGTTAGCTGAGGCATTTTTACAGCTCTGACTGCAGGTGCAAATGTAAAAGTGAAAAATAAATAATCATTCTGCGACTTCTCTGTGGGTCTAGAAATTGGCAATCACAGCTACCTCACAGGCACGTCTATTCCAGTATGTGCAGTTTATTTCAATGCTTGCTTATGAGCTGTTAGCAGCTGCATCCCACTGAAGCAGGGGATTGTCTAAGAGTTGATTGTGCCAGTCACTTTGGTTTGCGAGCCATCCTTGTTCCTGTAGCTGGAGCTGCAGACCATTCCTCAGGCTTGGTGCTCCCACTGCTAATATGATGCTGCCTGCATCATGACTAAGAGCCAATCAAAGGACATCTTTAATTGGGGTCAGGAAAGCCCCAAAGGAAAAAAACCAATCCTCTTAAAATACAGCAACAAAACAGGGACTTTCTTATCTTATTTTCTTAGGCTTTTATGAGTACAGTGCTGCCACAGCAGCTGATCCAATCAAAATTAAATATTAGATGCTTCCATTTAGTAGAAACAACTATCTACTGAGATTCGGAACATGATAACAGACATAGAATTGCCCTTGATTTTGATGGAAGCCAGCTGAAAATTTTCAGCTGAATAGTTCTATGAGAAATGTTGTCCAAAAAAAAAAAAAAAAAAAAACCAACAACCCCCCCCCCCAAACAAACAAACAAACAAACAACCCGAGCATTCTGTTTCATCAAGTCAGAATAGTTCACTTTCAGTTTGGACTTTTCTGCTGTTTTTATATTGCATGTAAAACAAAATATACCAAAGGTTTAACAAATAAAAGTGAGGTATCTCAAAATGGCTTATTTAGAGTAACACTCCAGCAGTCTGACTCCTTCTCTTTTGGAACGAAGAGTAATTTTGACATCTCAGCCTGAGGTATGGGACAAAACCAACGAAATCAAGACTGTCACAATTTGGGAAAATATACACATACATAGTTTCCACCCAAAAAATTACAGACATGTTACTGACTCTTCCTGGGGACCGCTTCAGGTGTTCTGTGATGTATTGGGATCCTGTGATCTGCTTTAATAACCAAAAGAGGGAATGGGAGTGAATGTGGTGAGGTTTTTTCCAGTGCACAGATAACTGTGGTAAGCAGGAGGACTTACTATCCTGTGGGGAGATCAGGGAAACAGGAATACAAAGAAAAAGCTCTCTAAAAATGAGGATGGATCTGGGAAGTAGAAAAGGGCATGGAAAAAGGAAAGGCCATGGAGCAAAATGCTTCAACAAAGTGCTAGAGAAGAAACAGGTCTGTGGTGAGAAGAAATGCTTTGGCAGAAAAGTCTGAGCACTTGTAAGAAGTGCTTTGATATGCTGGAGAGAAAGAGACTGTCATTCCTGCAAATCAGCTAAAAGGATTGTGGAAGGGGTTGCGAATGGGTCAAGTGTATTTAAGGAGGGAAAAACGGTCTCTGAAGATAAGAAACCTCACACCCATGTGTGCAGGCACCCGAATTGGCAAGACATTTACTCAGAGCATGAAAAATGTTCAGTTATTTTAATTAGAATTTGTTAGTTCTAATTTGGGGGGTACCTTGCCTGCAGGGAGTGGGTAAAGCTCCCTCTGTGCCCTCTGCACCGGAGCTGAGGCAAGGGCAGGCAAGCACCATTGGGACCAAGGGACAAACATCTTCCCTGGGTCTCTCAGTGCCATCCTTTAAGGTCAAACTTACAGTCCATTGCTTGGTGTTTTTCTCCCAAATTCCCGAGGATGCTGGCTACTTGATTAACATGTATATGTATTGATGTGATTTGTTTACTTTTCATTCCTGCATGTGTCTCTGGAATTATTGTGAAGGCTGTATGGATAAGAATTAAGTCTATGATTCCCTCAGATGACCCATGAACATAAGCCACTATGTTCAATTTGACTGGCTCTGCATGGCAAGACCATATTTTTTTTTTTTCAAAGCACTTCTGTAAATAAATTGCAGCTTTACAGAAACTCCCCATTCTGTTTCCCACCCCACTCCCTGCATCAGACACTGATACACTTCTTTACCCTGAAAGATCTGCTTCCCTTTTATCCACAGCACTTTTAAAGGTAAGCATAGGCAACTAGACTTAAAACAAAAACAAAAACAAAAACAAACAAAAAAAAAAACCAACAAAAAAAAAAGAGAGTGAGGAAATGAGATTTTTCTTACACTTTTTGTTAGGATGTGCTGTGTGGCTTTGGCTCGTCTTCGGGCAGGACTACATGCTGCAAAAAGAAGAACAGGAACATGGTCAGGAGGCCATGGAGTTGGACACATGCCTCTAGAAGTCCTCTGTAAGAATACACTGGAGGCATGGTGAGGAGAGGGGGAAGAAGAAAGGGTTTAAGGAAGATTCCAGCTGAAGCAATCCAAAAGAAAGTCCTTCTTGAAATCGTCTCAGAGACTATGCTCTAGATATACAATACAGACATCCATGAACATGGGGCAGCAGCCTATCCCAAGTTTCTGCACCTCTCCCATAGGCTTCCAGGAGGAGCACTCCTTCTCCTTTCTCAGTTTTGATCTGGCCTCCCACCTACCAATATTTCAGTAGGAAATGAGTAGTGTATACATTAACTTGGAGATTCCTATGATTTTCTCTAATTAGGGACTTCATCAATAAGCTCAAACTCCCTCATGACATTATTTCACTTTTACTACATAATGTTCAAAGCACATTTGCACTGTGCTCAGTCTTTTTCAGTCCTCAAAATGACCCATTCATTTCTTTAGCTTGGGACATTTTGCTTAAAGTCTGTTTCTCAATTTTATTTCTTAGACCCATGAAGACACCAAAATCATAGAACCACTAGCCAATAGACACACAGGATGCCAGGTCCATAAGCCAAGTTTTTGTCTGGACTGAAGCAATTGGTTTAGGGTGATGGTTTTATTGGACTAAGTGAAGGCTCTTTAAACTCTTGTTGTTTGAGTTAGGCTTGAAACGGGCCTGAAATATTCTGTGATACTCCCAGCTCTCCCTCTCATCATATATTATTGTGCATTGTGTTCAGGCTCCAGGAGCTACAGGATTTAGCAGCCAGTGACAGAAACAGGCCTGCAGAAAGCTGCCAAATGTGGAGAATTAACTCCAATTCTAAAGGCTGACCCTGGGGGCAAGGCACGTGAATTGGGGTTTCCTATTCAGGCTCTGTGTATAATCCAAAGGCTTTGAAGAGCCAGGAAGGTTTGCTATAGGATGATGGGTGACTCCTACTCCCCAGGTGAGCTTTCCTTTATGTGTTTGGCATACATTTAACTCCAGGAGTTGCATTGCTTATCACCGCTATGTATTACAGTTTGCAGAGTTTTGGAGCTGTGGAAGTAGCTGGAGGTCATCCAAGGCTGCTCATTACTGCAGCCAAACTCCTCTCCTCAGATGGCAGGAATAACAAGTGACTGTGCTTCCCAGGGCTCCGGTACAAGCCGAGCTGGCAGCGAGACCAAAGTCACTCTTCCTAGATAGCTTGTGTATGTCTAACAGCCATCCTGCCACACCCCTGTGAGGGTATAAGTACTGAGCACTAGGACTCCACTGGAGAGAAAATTTTGGCCTGTAGTGCCTGTGCTGTGCCTGTAGTGAAACAGGACAGGAACATGGGAGGCTCTCTGTGATCTGCCCATTGCAGCACAAGGCACTTCCACACTGAACTCGTCACAAGTAAGTTATCTGCCTGCATAGAGTGTGCTAAGCTGTCAGTACGATTACAGTCTGTTCTGCACGGTGTGATGTCCTCAGGGATCCTTACGGTCTTCTCCTGCAGGACACATTTTATATTTTAAATCATGGTGAGTGTGGGATGAAAGCCAGACAAATATAAGGAAGATGATTTGGGTTTTTTCAAACCTAGGATTATGCTGTAATTTGTTATTGAAGCTGCTTCCATCACCTTTACTTCTGAAATTTCATTGTGTGAAGACTAAGCTAATTGCTTACAAGCAAAACACTCAAGTGCAGAAAAGTTTAGTGATGCAAGAAATTGTCTTCTTGTCTCTCTGGTATTTTAGGTATTTTATCAGACAGTGCAAAGAGTACAGTTGATAGAGATTTCTACCAGAAGCAAATGCTGTTGTGCTGTTATAGCTGCTACCCAGGATGGTGCACACGGAACAACACATAAATATGCCTAACAGTAATAAATTTGCATATTTTCAGAGTACATAGGATCCACAGTCCAACTCAGTCCCTGTCGTCCACCACAATGAGTGGCAAAAGGCTTACAGGGGCTGAAGAAAGGCAAGGCATGAAAGGGAAGTCACAGCACCAGCAAACATGCAATTACTTGAATAGGCATTGAAAGAAGGGTGAATCACAGAGGTAGCCAGAAGTGACCCACTTGTGTGGGAACACAATGGTAGCAATGCAAACAGTGGGGCTGCAAGGCTGTCCCTGCAAACATGAATTTCTGCAGAGAGTTGGAGAAGGAAGAGAAGAAGGAGTCCTTGCAGATTATATATGTGGATTGCCTGCAAAAGGACGTTTGTATGTACAGTCCGGCTTTCGGGCAACAAATACAATTACAGTGATAGTCCACTTTGTCATTTCCACTTATATTCCAAAATTAAGCAGCTGAGAGCTCATTGCTCGCAGCTTTAAGTAAAGATCTGATCTGGCCCCACAATTTGTTTTCCCTGCTTTTCCCTGCTTTCTTGTTGCTGAAATATGCAGCCATTGAGTTTAAACTAATTTGTTCAATCAAATGCAGGCTGGGCTTTGTCCGGTTCTTACTCTTCATTAGAAGCAATTAATGTTAATCATGCATTCATTTCCAGGGCATGGCTTTGGAAATGTTCCACTTATTGAGCCAGCAGACTTAAATTCAACATTCATGCACTTCACCCACTTTTAACTGCTCGCAGAACTTCGTTCTCTTTTCTATTACACAGAATAGCCACACAGTTGCAAGCTGTCACTTTAGCAGTTACCTCATAGGTATAGCAACACCGATTCCAAATCTCCCAATTTTGCCAGAGCAAAGATTTTACAGAGCTACAATATTGAAGCACCTGCACGGATTAGCTTGAGAAAGCAGCAGTGAGTGCTGGGCTGCAGGCAGAGCACGGCACAGCAGAACAGATGAGCTGCTCACTTCAAACATTTCTCCGTTGCTAAACATCCCATTCCTCTAAAAGACAACACCGTAGCAGTTGTTAGATTTTGATGTACTCACATTTGGATGAAATCACGGTGAAAACTTCTAAATTTTCATCGCTGCAGCTGTAAATCTGGTGCATTTTCTACCTCTCCCTACTGACTGCCTTTCAGCTTCATGCAACCGCTCTGAACTTCTGGTAAATAGGTTTCACTAATCCAATCTGGCTCTGTGATCATTGTCCAGATCTACAAAGGACAGACTGATGCTGTGATCTCATCTCATTCCATATTCTTCATTGCAACATTTTCTGCTCCCATCTGCCTTTCTATGAATAATATTAACACAAAGATTTAATTTAGCTGTTACTTAAGCCTCTACTCAGATAGGAGCATTTTATTTTACATTTCCTTTAACCAGTGTGGAGAATCCTCTGTAATAAATAGCTAATAATTAAAGTCTAATCTATAGGCAAACAAATGTTTACAGAAGTACAGCAAGGATTTTTAAAATAATTTGGGTTGTGTACTTTGACACATTTACCATAAAAATTTGCTCCTTACATATAATGATGAGATGATCCTAGGTGTATTAAGAAAAGCATTTTGTGCTTCACCTTTTCATTTAATAAACAAATACTGGAATCCTGGCCATTTCTAAGTAAAATTTCAAAAGCTGGTGTCTAAGAAAGGGCACATCAGGTATCTGTGCATAGGTCTCCATGCCCCCTATATTTCTGTGGTTGCAAAGGGAGGGAAGGTGGCTCAGTCATACATGGATTCCTGATTTGATGGCTCTGGGGCCTAATCCTATATTTATGCACTTCAATAAAGGGTCTTCTTGACAAAGCTTTTCATTTCTTAATACTCCCATCAGAAATTGTTCCTTTCCACCTCTATGAATATCAGCCCCCTCAACTTCTGGTGACTTAATGCTGCCATGGACACCAAAGACAGAAAATTTTGGCTTGCAGGCTCCAGCAACTGATGTAGTTGGAGCACTTTCAAGTGTGAATAATGATATTAAATTATATCAGTCTAATGAATAGCCTTCATTACTACCACGTGTGTGTCTAATTAACAGAAAAACAAGTGCTGTCTTCTCCTATAGATGTCTGCCACCAACAGTCCCAGATGGAAAGTGCCAGTGAACACGGGCTGTCACTGTCATATTGATGAATATTTCTTATTTGAAATAATAAATATTGGTCAAATAGACATCCTGAGCCTGGAAGCATTTTGGTCGAGTGGAAGGTGTCACTGTTTCAAGAAAGCAGTGAGTGAAGAGAAGCTGTTGTCACTTGTCACCTCCCAGGGCAGGCTCCTGCTGTCCAGGGGCAGCAAAGCCTTTGCGGGGCTGGGGGCATTGTCCCAGGAAACTGTGCTGCGCTGGAAGCAGGCACTGGGATGGCAGTATAATCAACCAAAAGTTCAATTAGTTTTTGATTTATTGCGCCACATGTTCTGCTTGTATGACTGATGTCATTAACATCAGGCTCGGCTGGCGCATTCATCTGTCCCTGCCCGGCTGCCTCTGAAGGCGCACACACTCAACAGATGGGGAGCTGCACGGGTGCGAAGGCAATTGTTTACCCCCCTATTGTCCCTGTGTCAAGCAATCAACCCAAATCCATTACCCACCGAGAAAAAGATCAGCGCACCGTCCATTCAGCACTGAATGGGGCAGAGGCGGTTATGCAGGAGGGTTTAAAAGCTTTCAAAAGGATAAAAAAAAAAATAATGAAGACCAACACTGAATAGTCAATTAAAAAAAAAAGCTATAACAAATCTAACCCACCCTTTATTTCACCTTCAGATATTCTGAGTCCTATGAGAAGAGGGGCACTTTTGGGTCTAAGTCATTTTTTTTCCTAATTCTAGGTATGACCTGCAGATATTTTCAAATCACAGACGGGTTTAACATAAGAACAAGTATTGGGTGCTTCCATCCTTTGCGAGTTGGTGGGATATTGAAACTGAAGTGAGACTCTAGAGCTGGTTACCACAAGGCAGGTAGGCTTTGGACACATCTTTACAAGGCACAGGACGCTCTGGGGATCAATCACTGTACAGAGAGCTGGTGAAAGGCACTCACATCACTTCCAGACAGAAAACAGGGCTCAGGAGGACAAATGCAATATGTCTCATCTGTGATCCTCATCTGGGAATGAATTCTCCCCCGTTCACGAAAGTGTGTTTGCTTTTTCATTTTGTCCAGATCTTACAGAGTAGTTAAGCACTATGAATGCTCAGAGTTTTGCACAAAATCTCAACGTGGCTTCAAGAGAAGGACTGCACATATTGGGATACTTTTTTTCTACCTGTCTGGGACATATTTTGGGCAAATCTCCAATGCTGGGTTTAGCTATGAAATGGTGTAATTATACCTGCCAAGGAAGTGTACTGCAAAGCTTGGCTGCATGCTACCTGATGAAGAACTGTAGGCAGTAATTTTAGACTTGGAGGAGAAACTCTCCACAATGTCCAACCTAGGAACTTGCAGAGCCACATCAGACAATCTCACATAGTATCTCCCTCCAGCTCCCTACTCACCTAGCGAGAGTCCAGTTTGTGGTGGAAGCAGAAAGCTAAAAAATTTTTGACTCTAAAAATAATTTTTTTGTTCCCCAAACTACATAAAACATCTATAAACCAGGCTCAAATCTTTTCCTCTCTGCTAAAGTGAGGAATAAGCTATTAACTTAATTCACATGCTGTCACTGCAGCCATGAGAATATCCACAGAAGTTTTTGCCCTGCGGTGTATCTTTGTCTGAAGACTCCCAAGCAAACATGGGGAATGCAAATTCCTCCCTGTGGGCTGTGATATAGCAGCTTACCAAATACCCACTCTTGGTGTTGATAGTAAAGAATCAAAACCTTTCCTGGTGCCAGAACAAGGTTACCAAAGGTGAATGGGGACAACTGAGAAGAAGGAGGAGGTGGAAAAGGAGGAGGAGAAGTCAGGACACGAGAACAGACACATGATTTCTGACAAAATACCCATTTAACATTTTCTGCAGGTCTGGGATGGGGAAAGTATTTGATTCTCGAGAATATGGGTAGAAAAGAGGGAGAGGTGAAGGAGATGTTTGTTGAGGCTGAAAGAAAACAGCTGCAGCAGAAGGCTCAGAAAACCTTGTCAGAATAGCAGAAAATCAAATAAACTGCGGAAATGTCTATCTGGGGAGGTGGCAAGGGTGTTTTTTCCTAAGCCTGAATCTGTTAGGACATATTTGGAGTAAACTAGTGTAGATGCTTGTCCTGTTTACCAAGTATGCCAGAGCAGGTAAACTTAAAAGGAATCAAATGAAAAACATATGGTTACAAAACCTGTAATTAAAACTTTGAATTATTTAAGATAAGTGTCAAAAACCTCTGGACCTTATTTATCCTGGCCTCTGTGAACAAATGAATCCCTTTTCAGTGCAGCATTCTTCCAGTGAAGTTGGTGGGAGGCAAACTGGTGCTCTCAGCACATGCAAGGCATATTGCTAAGGGATTCCCTGGCCCAGAGAGAACAGAGCTCTTCCCAAGTCACGTCTCTGGCTTCTCCCTGGATCTTGTACCTTGTTGCATAAGAGGCAAATCTAATCTGTACTGAGCCACTTGAGCCTATTTCTTACTGTTAGCTGGGCAATATGATAAGGATAAACCCCAGGTATTTTTGGAATAGGATTGTGAACCAGAGGGATGCGCAGATAACCATTTAAAAATAAGATGGGATAAAACTGCACATGCATACTGCAGGCATCTACTCTAAGCTACTTCTGCATGATGCAACTTCAGGAGCATTTTTTGTGGAAGGAAAATCGCATTGTTTCAGTTTAGGGCCACAGAACTGCAACTGCAAATAACTGAAAGGGAAAACCAACCAAAAATGCAAACTATAAAGTGAGTTTCTCATACATAATCTGGTATTTTTCTCTGAATGAAAGCAATAGAGAAACAGATAGACTATCAGCAACTTCAACTCACACTGGGAGCAGACAGCAACACTAGTTCAAAATTGAAGTAGCACCACACGGCCTAAATGTCTGTGAATTAGTGAAGAATTTTCAAAAGTATAATTTGAATTTGTATCTGTCTAGAAGCTGCTGTAACAGATTTTTCCTGACTGGAAATAAGATTGAGGCATTCAAAAAACATTTTGAACTTTAAAATCACTACAGGGAACCAGGAGAGAGAGATGCAAAAATTATGCAGTTTGAAAAGATGTGTGCACAGGCTTCTCTGTTAATTGGGAAAGGAAATACCAGCCAGACTGGGAAACCAGGCTGAAAGCATCCCCCCACTAGTTACAGAAAGATATTGCAGGACTATGAAAAAAAGAAAAAAACCACCAGTCTGGTTGGCTTATCTTAAGAAAGTTACATATAGATAATTGGGCATTCACAAATTTGCTCTAAGCTTGTAAAACACACTTGAGTAAGTCCATATGATGATTAGGTAGAAACACAATGCCCAGCACCACAAGGTTCAAGTCCCACAGAGCTTGTGCCAACAGCAGGGATTGCACTAAGCCAGTATTAAAGCTAGGGCCAGGTTGAGCACGTGGAGGCTTAACAAGCTTTCATATACTGGTCGTGTACTGGTAATCCACAGAAAGCATTAAAAATGTCAACAAAGGAGCGATATGTCCAAACTGGGCTGTGACAACAATAGTTTATTAAGATGCTAATCTTTAATTACATTTGTCCTTGATTTATTAATTTTCCAAGCCAATTGATCAGTGAGGTCTTTATTCCCTGATAAAGCACAGTGACTTTTAGATGGGGTTTTTTCACTCCCAGTTTTTTCCTTTAAAACATTTTAGATTATTTTGACTATTGGCTCCTGCTATAAACAACCATTTTTGGGCAAACAAGCACATTAATCAAAACTTGTCCTGAGGTTCTTGGATTTAGGCAGTGGAAGCCCTCTTGCTGCAACTGCATATTGAGTCTCACATCACATGCAGTAAAATCTACTCTTGAGTAACCAGGCACAAAATACTTAGGATTTCTCCAATGGATAAGTCTAAAGAACAAGGCCACCTAAACTGTCACCTTACATGTCTCCAGTGTGTCCTCACACAGACATCAAGCTCTTTTTGCCACATGCAACACATGTGCTCTGTGGGGATGAAAGGTCTTTGGAGGGTATCAGATGGCATTGCCTCCTCTGGCTTAAGCTCTGTGTGAAAATGAGATTAAATTTAAAACAAGGACCATCATTATTTGGACTCAGAGACCATGGGACTAGCAATTTAGAAAATAGGAAGTCGAAGCTGCACCTAAGGCACAAAGGCAGGATCAAATTTATGAGTTCCCTTTTGATCCAGACCTAAGTAAGTTATGGGGCCTGTGAGAAGAAGCCAGGTAGCACAGGAGATGGCACTGTGACAGGGGAGGCTTCAGAATTGCTGTGTCTTTGAAATGTGATTATTTTGAGGTATCTTTTGTGCAACCAGTAGGTCAAATGACCACAGAGCATACACGTAAGAGTCTGGAGGGGGTAAACTCTGATGCCAATAATCCTAAAACAGTTTTTGCCGAGATGAAGTGATTTATCTGATCTCCCTGCTGGTTCGGTCTTTGTCCTCTCCACTGATGCTGCCCATAGGGGTGTTAAAGATCTTCTGCTGTAAGTACTTGACTTGTTTGTAGGAATCTGATTAAAGTAGATCACCTCAGATAACAAGAGGAATTAATGCTGCAAATACATAGGAGAGGATTTTCAAGCTTATAAGCTACATAGAGGTCAGTACTTTTCAAGTCACGCAGCAGCCTCTGAGATCTCTGATTTTCACAGAACTGATGATCTTTACTTGCCCTTTTCCTCTGTCCTGCCAGCCTTTACACTTAAGCATTTGCCTTTATTAATAAAGTTCTACTTGTAATCTGATCAGTTGCTCTGTCCACCACTAGGAAAGTAATGTACAGAGCTAACCCTGGGAGAAAAAAAACCCAAAAGGGAACAAGAAAGAGTTTTTGTGGTCCTTGCTATGGACATGGCACATTCTCCTTAATAACTACGGAAGTCTAGACTCCTCATCCTTCAGGTTTTTACAATATTTTTAAAATGCATATTCTCATCTTAGATGTCCCCCTGAATCCTGATGTTTCTATATACTCTCAACTTAGTCAGCCAAAAGTAGTAGACCTCTAGATCCTAGCACTCCAATTTTTTCTCTCTGTAACATATAACCATGCTATATACTCTCAACACCTCAGCGGTGAACAACTGTACTCGTATGTCTGCACACACTCTGTTTTCCCAATGCCTGGCCTGCTGTGTGCATGCAGATATCTCTGCTGAAGGACACGCTCAGATCTTTAGCGCCCATCAGCCAACCCTGCGCTGCCTTTGCTTGGCACATTGGCAGTTTTAGCTCAGCTCTCTTGGGTAGACCCCCAAACTGGGCTTTATGGTTGGTGACATTATAATTTCTGACATGAGAAGTCACAAACAGTTACTTTACTGTTAAAATCTGCCCGCCAGCTCTGTGCTCAGTTTTACCAACTGAGGAGTCCTAACTTTAAGTCTTCCATTTAAAATAGAAGTACAGTAGGTATTAAGTATATCAGCTGCACAGCACTGGCATGGCTTCAACCTTTCCTGGAGAAGGACTGATCCACTGAAATATGTTACAGTGGCTCTGAGCTTTTAGTAGTGCAAGGCAAATGCAATTCAGGCCGTTCATGTTAATTCCCATTTCCTGTTGTTTGGATAAGCACATGGTGACAGCTTCCATGAGGCAGGGACCTGTCCACTGGAAAATGGATTATGACCACCAACTCTTGTACATAATCTACTGAGCAATCATCTAGTGGTCACTAGTGAGACACCATAGGTCTGTGCTGGTGACCTAGAGGTGAAATGACTTTCTTTGTCTTTCTGAATCTCTGAAGCATTCAGACCCTGATCAGGGGGGATGTTCTGATCTAAACCACCATTAATCTTCCTTAAGGTGAAAAGGTCAGAAGAGCAAGTTATTCAGTGTTAACTGTTCTATTTTTTTATGCCAGCAAGTATTCCCAATGCTGTCTCAAAATATACAGCAACCCTTAAACATCCAAATTTTCACAGTCATTTTTTGAGAGTGATGTCAGCTTTTAGATAAATGACAAAGACCAGTACACAGTGTCAGCCCCGCACAGCTGTTTCCATAGCCATAATAACAATGCCACACAACGTTGTCCTTAAATCCCATAAAGGCAAGGAACAATGCCAGAGAATGAAGTGATAACGTATTGGAACTGCTGACAATCAGTCTTTAACATGTGTTATCCCTTTGACTGCAGGTGCAAATCAGCATTTCAATGTCAACTTGCTAATTTAAGGCTGTATGGTCAAACACTCAGAGTACCCCAGAAAAGCACAAGTGCACTGTTGAAGTAGGTCAAAGTCACTGCAAGTCAGTGAACACAGAGGAAAACTCCCCTATCAATAAGACAGTTTGGGCTATGGGATATGTATTTCATGATAAAGTAATATTAGATTAAATTAAACATTTAATGGGAGCTCAGACTACAGTGTCAGCACAACCAATATTCCCTTGCTGCTCAGTTGGCTTTGGTCGTGAGTGTGCTGCTGGTGTGTGTGGCCGAGGGACCAAGCTGTGTGACTCTACAGGATGACACGAATTAACACGTGCATTATCTCCAAAGGATACAAGTCACATTTCCTCTGCTTTCACTTAACTATGCCACCTCATGGATCTACATTAATTTTCCCCCTTAATTCCCATGTTCAGAGAAATAAGGAAAATATCTGCTGCCATTTGTTGCACTTAGAGTTCTCTGAAAATGGAGTACATGTAATTTTTCAATAGAAACCAAAGACTGAAGTATTTTTTTCATCCCCCTCTCCTATTACTAGGAAGGAAGCTAAGAACCTGATTAACATTCCATTGAGCTGTGTCAAATGGTTCTTTCTCTTATTATTTGGCTGTACAACATTTTCAACCAACTCACTCATGACAGCTATTTCAGTACTACGGGAAAAAATTTTAGTGGGTTAATGGAAGACTAGAACTGGTAAAGTATAAAACTGCATTCAGAAATGTTGCATCTAGGGGAACTGTAGCCTTCCTAATGATAATCCAGGTGTGGGGCTTTTTTTTGGTCTCACTTTCATTGAGAAATTCAGAGCAAACAGTAGAAGCTTCTGCTTACTCTCATGGACCTAAAAATTATGCACTATTATAAACATTTTATAACAAACTGACCCTGTGTGATTTCTCATATGTACACTGCAGGTAAATAGAAAGGCTGAAAAATATGTATGTGCAAACAGAGCTGAGACCTCTGCAAATTTGGTCACTGACAGTCTTTGCCACACCACTGCTCAGAGGAAGCTTTTCTTCTACAGGTGGCTGGGTGGGATGTCAAAGATTAAATCAGATCTCAAGGCAGAATTAGTAGGGATGGGTAGGTGTGGAAGACACTCTTCCTGCTTCTCAGGGCTCATACTGCAGCAGACAGGCAGCTTGTGCAATGCTGTGTGAGCTACAGCTGCTGGAGACATCAGGAAAATGGTGGCATCAATTTCTGCATTCACTAGCTGTAGAAGCAGTGGCCTGTCCGGTTTATCTCAACTTTGGTAAAGGCTCTCTGCTCTCTTGGGAATGGTGCATACCAAAGGATTGACTCCAGCCATAAACATCATGTGTGAATGTTTTCCTTTACCACCTGGAACGCTGGGAGGTGGCTTGTCTTTGTGAATGACTGATAAGGGCAGAAATGTCTGCTCTACTACTGGCGCCTGGTGGTGTGGCTGTTTTGTCTTTCCTTCTGCACCTTCCCAAAACTTTCTCTAAACTTTCCCATAGTAGAAACATATAAATAGTGAAGTGTATGTAATAAATATGGACCCTGCTGGAAGAAGCAGGGGTCTTGTTTTTTTTTTCCAAGCTGCTGCACTAGCGGGTGCTTGGATTTAAATTAAGTTCATTATTTAGGAAGCACACAGTGATGGTCTGAGGAAAAATGCAGACCCTACCTCTAGGCCTTCTGCTGCATTGCATCAGGTTGCCCTTGTCCCCTCTGCACAGACATGCTTAATGCAGTGATGGATTTATTCAGTTGGAGCTGTTGAAACCAAGGCACACTGCACATGTCCTGGAGCACAGTGATGCTTAAGTAGATTTACTCAGGGGTTATGGAAAGGGCCTAGACAGAGCCTGGCTGCGTCCCTTAACCATTGCTCTTTCTCATCCATTTTTTCAGGTCTCAGGGAGATGGAAAGCCAATCACAAGACAGAAGAGGACACCCATGGCACAAGACAGTGCAACAGGAATGAACATATACACTAACCTGCCTGCAGTTTCTTTGAAGTTTATTCACACAATATGATGGTGAGAGTTTTTTAAGATTTAGGCATGTTAGTTACGTATTTTTTGCTTCTCTTCTTAATGGCTGATAAAATCAGCACTGGTATGGGAAGAGGCAAGGGAAATGAGGGGATGGACAAACAACTGTACCAGCTGCTCTCATTTCTATAAATCCAAAGTAGCAATCCTGCAGGCTCTACTTTGTGAGGAGGGTGGGTTTTCCATTTGGTACTCCAGATAAAACTATACCTGCTGGTAAACTGTTTTCACCAGCACTATATATGCACTTGTTCATACTTGCTTCCCAAACCTAATTGAATCAATGTAGATGGACTGAGCGAGTAATTGGATGAGCCAGGTTCTGGGTTGTGTTTACCTGCACAGAGCTCAGAGAGTACAGAGTTAAATGCTGCTCTCAAACACTTTCAAACAAGCTCGAGTTTATTTTTGTTATTTGCATTTCAGCATCATCTAAAGTAACAGATCCATCACAGAGGGCTTGAGTAACAGAGCAGTAACAGGAGGCATAAGAACAAGCCTCCCAGATTTCACACAGACGCCCAACCATCACTGGGCACTCACAATTACAGTGTTGCCCCAGCTCCCCACAGAAATACCAGTACAGAGTAATTTAGTAAGATAATACATGAAAAACCCCATGTAACTCTTCAGTTGTGAATAAAACTACCACTGCCCATGAGCCAGGATGTGACACCCTGTTACATCATCACTGTTTGAAAGAGAGTATTCTGGGGCAACTTGAGGTCCTTTGATTTTCCCTCAGAAAATCTCTACTAGTAGCTAATAATTGGCAGTGGAAACTGATGTCCGTGAGACAGATTTCACAACCAGTGAAAGATCAGTTGAAGACCTTGATGCTGCCAAAGCGGTGTGGAAAACAGAAATGACCCTTACAGCACCATCTACTTATGTTAGGTTAAGTATTACATAAAACTCTTTGTCTCATCTGTAAAATATGGGCATCGAAGGGGATATGAGGTTTATTTGAAAAACTAACAATAGCTGCATCTTCCCTGGTATAGGAAGTTAAATGTTAGGTTCTGCCAGCTGAAAATGCAGCCTGCCAATAACTCCCACACGGGCATAAAAGGCAGATAAAAAGTGTGCTGGAAGAAGTTATCCTACCTCCCTAACTAGCCCATCAAAATACTTGGCTACAGTGATGAAATCACATGCTGCTCACTTCCCCAGAAAGTATATTCCCCCCAAACACAGCATGACTGCCATGAATTAGGCTCCTGGACAAAAGGGTTGTCTATTCATGAACCTGTACTGCTACCACAGACTGGAGAAAGACAGGAGTGAAAAGACTAAACAGGCCAAAAGTTTATATAGAACCATAGAACAGTTTGGGCTGGAACGGACCTTAAAGATCATCTGGTTCTAACCTTCCTGCCATGGGCAGGGACAGCTTTCACTGGCCTGGGTTGTTCAGAGCCTCATCCAGCCTGACTTTGAATAACAGGGTTTGACAAAAAGTTTTAACAAAAAGTTTTTTTCTCCAAACATGGCAGCTCTGCACATTGTAATAAAGTGAATCCCTTGCTATTACAACATCAGCCTTCATGACAGAGGTACTTGTGGGCAATTTTAGCAGAAAGATTCAGAAGGACATGGAAATCACACGTGAATCCCAGCAAAGGCTGAGTCACAGTGGCAGTGCAGTCCTATGGCCACCAAACCCATTCTGATGCTGAAAACTACCAGTCTTCAACCAGTATCCATCCACCGATTTTAACAGCACCGAAACAGATCCAGTATCAATATAAAGTACACACCTGTCCTCAGATTCTAGGTCAGCACTAGTTTGATCAGACAAATACACAAATGCAAAGTGCAAGCATAGAGCCTTCTACTTCAACAGGGTGACTGAAAAGTGCTCCCTCCCCAGCACAGACAAATACGCACATCGGAAGTCACGGGGTTCTTCTCTCATTTATCTTGTGCTGTGGTAACTGCATGAATCAGAGGCTGAAAGACTCCAACATGAAGCAGAACCTGATTTAAATGAACTGTACACACAACCACATGAACTTGTTAAGGAAAAGAAAATAGTATTAAAATTTGAGTTTCATTTCTCCCTTCCCCACTTCCCTTTCTCAGCTGACAGTCAACCAGCTGGTTAACTGCTCTGAAGGTGCATGCTCATTCCCACATTTAACCAGTGCTCCCCGTGGGGCACTGTGCAGCCAAATGCTTCACCACCACTTTTTAATATTGAACCACAGAACACGGCCACTTCCTTAAGCTGGTGGCTGCACTCTGAGGGACAGCACCTGCAGGAGCTCAGCAGAAGCAACTGATTCACAGCAAAGCTGAGAGCTTCCTTCCACAGGAGGAAAAGGGAGATGTTGCCTCCAGAGGGACTGAATGACCATGATGGATGCTGTCTTGCTGTTACATGGCTCCTGTTGAGCATGTGACCATGCTTTACTCTGGTTTTGCTCCTCTGATGAACACTTCATACAGATCATAAAACAAAAGATAACTATATGACAATCATAGAGATTATAAGAGGAAAGATAAATCTATGGCAATCTATGACAATATATGTCAGAATTTTAACCCAAAGCAAATTTTCCAAACAGCAATGAAGTGTGTAGATTTTTTCTTAACCAAACGATGAAAAACTGCCCCAGTTCAAGAGCCTTCTTAGCAAAGCCAGATGGTAAAAAGATAATAAAGCACAACAGAATGCAGTAAACTGACATTTTCCACAGGGGTCTTCCCCTCCCTAATTAAAAATGACCTTCATTATTCTTAACTAGCATGATTTTTAAAAACACAATAATAGCTAATTTAAATAGAAGCATAATTTGCAAAAATGGTTTGAAATATCCCTTTAAACATTTTTCCACCTTTGACCACCTCTAAAGCACAGAAAAGGCGACAGTAATGCAAGAAATCTGCTCCAACTTTTATGCAAGTCAATACCACTGACTACTGAGCAAGAAAGAAACCACAGTCAAGTCCTCACTTCAAAGCAGTGTTTAAAGATGAATTACGTGACCTTTTGGCAGTGTACAATGGAACAGAAGTCAAAGGTATCCAAATTCTTCCATACTCTAAAGAAATTCAGTCCCATATCTATGAGAAACTACCTCTGTGTTAGAATAGACCATACTTTACAGAACAAAACCTTTAAGCTAATAAAGTTTCATGGAAGCTTCGAAGAGGGCAGATAAGTCTTCTTCTGTTTGGGGACGTGGTGATAGTTTAGTCACTCTCTCCTGCAAGATTAAAGCAAAACAGGATTATAAATGGATACCAATAAAACTAATCAAACAGTAGCCGAACGGTATGTCTCTGTACTAACATCCTTCACAGAGAATAACAAGGTTTTGCGAGTAAGTAATCAAGTAATTAAGGTTGAAGCATCATCAACTGTACAGTACTTTCAAGAATCTATTAGCTAAAATTTACTATAATTAAATATACAGAAGCAAGATCAGAATGCTGTTCAGTTGCAGAGACAAGCACTGCAAACATGGGTGTTCTCCATCCCAGATGTCAGTACGCTGGAGTACATTATCCTGGGAATGTAGTCCATTTAAAAATTCATTTTCCTGCACTGAACTAGGAGTTAAGAGTTTTAGGGACCAAGACTTTCAAAATACATCTCTCAAGGCCCAGGAGCTGCTATAAATGGGGAGAATAAACAGCACTTGTAAGTCAGACTCCGAAAAAGAGACACAGCAAGGAACAGTATGAAACTGCTTAATAAACAGCCCCACACCTCAGAGTCAGAATGCAAAGTAGTCGTGTTTGGTCTTCATTTGGACAGTGATTCAACAGAATTTTCAGGTGCTGAAGCCGCACTGACTGAAATGAAACTCAAGTATGTGCTTCACTGCTCTGCTTGACAAAGTAACCACAAAGGCAGGGGTGGCAATCCAGAAAAGCCCTGTGCTACTGAGGATGAGGAGCTATATTAGAGCTATATTAGTATAGGTACCCAGTTACTGCAGAATCATTCAGCTGGAAGGGCCCAACATCAGTGTACTCATACTGGTTATGATTAGAACTTCCATGTTTTCAACAATCAATGATTTTAACATTTACTGAAATACTGGGGAGAGTTAGAAATGTCTGTAAAGACAGAGGCCAGGCCTAGACTAGGAACACATTATCTTTAGATGAGGTGTGTTTTTGGCAAGAGAGTTTCTTCTGCTACAACCTGTTTCAACATCTCCCTTGTGGAAGATGCTGCCCTCCAGCTTAAAAGTTCCCCCCCTTTTCTCCCATGTGAGACAGTGGATATCATTTGCCGAGGTCCTTGCCTCAGGCACGGAGTGGGATGCTGGGGAAGGGGCTCCCCCAGCGCCCTGCCTGGGCGGGAGGCTCAGCTGAGCCCCCTGGGAGGAGAGCACACCCCACTGCCCAGCGCGATGCCACAGCACAAGGCTGCAGCCGCTGCACTTTCGCCCCAGCCCGCGGGATGCCATTTGTGGGCAGGCTGGATGTGGTTACGCAGCAAGCGAGGCCACCACACTGCAAACTCAATGTGAAAAAGTGGTCTAGCTTGGTGAGGAAGTCAGCTGTGAGGTATTCACAGTTCATAATCATGGTTAGCATGGCTTGTGAGGAGTCCAAAAAGTGCAGCTCTGTATGCATAATTTTACCTACAGAAGCAGCTTTACTGGTGCATAAGTAGCAAACAAATGGTACCTCTTTCCCCATCCCTGACCAGTGCTGCTACACACAGAGAGACAGCCAAAGAGAAGGCTAAGATTCTTTTATGCAGTTTTGAAACCAAATGGAAAATTCAAATAGCACTAGGGCAAAAGTGTGTTGTTTTTTTCACACTCATAATATGCAAAATATAATAACACAGTGCTCAAGTATTCATAAATTCATCAGGCTTACATTAGGACACTCTAGGCCAAAGCACAGTTTTGCAGCTCTGTGCACCAAGACGCCCAGAGTTATCTGTAAAATCACACTGGGTGACAGGAGACAGCCAGCCTGACAGCCTGACAGACTGGAGCACTTCCCAGCTCCAACGACAGAAGGCTGCAAATGGATGCTCCTCCCGTATGCCTTGACACAGAGGCAACAGCATTACCTCTGCACAAGCTTGCTGATATTTGCTGGTGCCCAGACAGCATGGCCCTGGCTCCCCCAGTCTGACTCAGTGCATTTTGGTCCTGTGCCAAACCCAGCAGCTCCAGATTCATCACTGGCTCAACCTCATTGCAGCTGCCTCTGGGACATCTGTAGGGGATGGGTGGACAGAGAACAGCCCTTTCACCATCTCTTATTTTCAGTGCCCCCACCTCCTCTCAAACACCATCACAGGGCCAGCCACCTTGAACCTTGAGACAACGTCTTCTTTGCTAGAGTCACTGCTGTCTGTAAATAAGATCAGTTTCAATAGACTCACTTAGGAAGGAAAATAAAATTCTGTTTTAACTTCAAGCTCAGATGTCTGTCTCAACAGAGCTCCCACCACAAATCCCAACAGTCAGATTACTTTTTTCCCTGCAGCCTGCACTTCACAGCATGGAAAATACTTTGCAAACTTTTTGGTACTATCACCACTGCACCACATTGCTTTGCTGATGTGAATGGGCCATTGCTGCATTACAAAGCAAACCTACTGCAAGATGAAAAGCAAAAAAAATATATCGAAAATAAACTGTACGGACTAACCCTGTGGTTATTAACAGACTATTAAGGAACACTGGTACATTTTCATCATGTTTCATCTCATATAAAATAATAAGGGTTGAGAAACTGTTAAGTCATTTCATTTTACACAGTACAATTAATCACCAATGCTGTAAGATGATGGAAAAACACTTCAACATCTTTTGGTGAAGAATCCTCCCCCAGCTATGCAAAACTTGCATTCTATGATTGTTTTAAAGAAACGTTTATCAAAACAAACCCTCCAAATGCCCCATAATAATTTACATGCAAAACCTACTCGATAGGTGCTCAGAGACCTTCGTTTTCTTCCTGGCTTTGCCACTGCTCTGTTGTGTGTGATCCTAAATAGTTGCACCTTTGTGTCATTTTCTCAGGTATGAAACAGGAATACTAATATTTACTGTTAATGTAACTGTTCTAAGTTGCTCTGAGATTTATGAATGAGAAGAACTATACAGGATCTGCTGTAAAAAGTGAGGAACCTTTTGGCCTACAAAATTTTCACTTCTCCATAGTATTTATTTCCCTTGCAACTTGGTGGAAACAAATACCAGATCCACAGCATATGAATCAAACTGTCTTTTTACAAGGAAGACACTAGATTTTGCTTAAAGAGTGGTGTGTTGTTTTTTGTGTCTTTGTGAGCAGTGAAACAATAAAGGGTATCAAAAGTTTAATCTATATCATCCCAGGGGACCTTATTTTAAATTCTGATGGGGGTCAATGGAACAAAAAAGCCATCTGCGAAGAAAAATGCAACTTCTCAACACGGAAAGTTTAATGCAAAGTGAGTTTGGTCATTCTCACCAGATAGCACTTGGTATTAAAGCTTTATCTATGGACCACCTGCACACATAATTAAGAGAGGTAGTTATAAAAAGGCAGTATCTACTGCAAAGATCAAAGGCATATGAAAAACATCCTCTTTTTAAAAAATGTAACATTAAAAAAACCCCCAAATCAAACACTCAGCTGTTTTTCCTGAATCCATGTGAAAACTGCAACATGCACTCCATCCCACTGAAATGAAAAACCTAAACCATGAAGTGAAACTAAATACAGTTGACTATCCATAATTTTCTCCATTTAAATAGTTTGCATGTAGGAATAGAAACAAAACTTGCTTGAAAAGAAGCACTTCTGTTTTTGCCAAAATATGTTCTATTTTATTTGACAAGAAAAACTGTTTTGCTGTCTTACCTGAGGCAGAGTGCCTTTGACTAATGCAGGGATGTCTGCTTTGGAATAACCAATTGCAGCTAAGCCATCATCAACATTCAGATCAAATAGGAATTTCCGGAGTGTGTCTGCCAAAATAAGCCCCGCATCTTTGATTCTGGCAGTGCGGATGTCAGCTCCTAAAATAAGACATAATGCCTTGACTGTAGGGTGGAGAGAGTGGAGGAAGCCTGTCCTGGACTTAATTTAATCATAATATCAGCTGAATACATATCCATACATAACAGCCACTGCCCTAAAAGCAGCATGAAGTAAAAAGAGGAATCAGTCTTCATTTTACAGTTGGAATAGTTTGTGAAAGGTGAAATAGAACAAGATCACAAGCAGGTTAATAGCTGCCAAAAAGACTAACTGCCACATGAGGTTAACTTCCTTTCCCTCTGTGCTTACAGGGAGAAGCACTTTTCAGTCTGACTAACTGCAGGGAGGAAAGAAGCTAACGCATGAACGTCAGTGGTATTTATTTGTATGGACAGTGTGCCAAATGCTAACTTCGTTTTAAGGCCTTGAGTTTGCTGACATCTAGAGGATTGTTCTGTTCAATTACGCTTTCACAGAGAGGACTACCGCATGTAGGCTGAGAAAGACAGGAGATGGCTGGGCAGTGTTCAGGGGGTTGAGCATACTCTAAATTTACTGCTGTTTGAATATGTGCTGACTTGTGTAGGGTACTGTAGAACTAAAGAAGAGGAACTGCTCTCTTTGAAACATCTACTGAACAGTAATAAAAACATCAGTATAAAATGAAAGATTACAAATATTTCTTACAGAGTAGCTTGCGTCCCCTCCTTCAATGAATGTTCAGAACTTACTTAAAAGTAATAATAAAAGTATGTCCACACAGGAGACCCAAGTTCCTCCGCATGATTTCTTTCAAAGTAACCCAGGCTAAACTGGTTCTCTGTGTAACCTCAATGATGTTACAACAGAACTATGTTAGGTCTAAGTGCCATACTGAGAGATGAGTAAGAGCTCACAGCCACAGGAAAAATATTTTCTGTGATCCTCACACAGCTCAGTGTAACATTCAAAGGGAGTTAAGTGAACAGGAGACCTACAAGCTCACTTGAAGAGCTCAGATATTCAGGTAGTAAGACTGGCAGTAATGTAGCAAATAACGTCTGGGAGAAACTGATAAATAAAATATGACAGTGTCTTGTATGAAGTTTTGTGCTACTGGGACTATGCCATGAAGTCTAAGTTTATCCTGGGTTATGCTGTGGAGGGGTAACTAGGATATAAATCCACTATCTTCAGATAGTAAAGTAAAAGGGAAAGGGAGGAGAGTAAAATATGACGGTAAATGTGATCAGCAGTTTTAAAATATTGCTATAGTTCTAGCACTTTCTTTCTGCTCAACCTAAAAGATACATCAGTCTTTGATTGCACTTAGAAAATTTCTGGCCACATGCACACCTATTTCAACTGTTTAAGAATCCAACCAGGGAGGTATTAAGCTTTTTCTGGCTGCACCCAAATTCACAGCTGTACATACACACAACATAACTATTTAGTAATCCGCTTCGTGTCATAAAATACCTTCTTAGTCATTGCATTGGCAACACGACAGATTTGAATCAGCTACTGTAGCCAGCTGGACTCTGGACTGGACTCAGAAGTAAACACCCCAGATGGGAATTAATAAATTCAATTCCACAAGACATGTTTTCAGCAGACCCCCTTTACAGAAAGGCACAAAATGACATAGCCAAAATTTCTACCGAGAAAATTAACAAAACTTTTAGAGACAGAATTTATGGCAGCAGTTAAGACCACAAAACCTAAAGGAACTGCTTTTTAGTCACTTGTTTAAAAATCAAGAGCCAGAGCTGAAATTCTCTAATATGCTGTGCTGACCAGTTATTCAGAAACATTTTCTTCATCCAATTTTAGCTGTGTTATTGCTGTAGGAACACAGACATTTATCAGCTTAGTATATAATTCGATTTAGGTTTGTGTTTTGGTTTTGACCATAGGCAGGACAGCATACTTTAGAGGAAGCCTGAACAACCTGACAATGTTTATGAAATAAACAGAACTTTCACCCAGTGTAGTTTTCCTGACCATGTTGTTTTACGCTCTCTTTAAAATACTGTGATATTTTCATTGTCTATACAAAAGTCCCGCTCTTTCCTGATAGCACTAAAAATGAAATCCCCAATGCTTTCAGATTACTTACACAAGCAAGTCATGTATGTGACTGGATTGCTGTGACTTGCATACGGAAGGCTGACTATACAAAAGACTGAACACAAATTTTCCAAATACCAGGAGAGTTGGCCTAACCACTTTCTCTCCACTCCCTGCACTGCTGTGCATGTGACTGTGACTGCTCCTTAGCCAGCATGGGTATTAGCAGCAGTTTAGCCACGACACAGAACCTTGTGCAGACAAAAAACCTGACCTTAAGACATAAATAAATTAGCTCACTGCAGAGCCATGCTGTCACAGCTAGACTGCTAACAGCGCTGAGATGACATCACTGGAAGCTGGTTTATTACCCATAATCATGCTAGGGGTTCAGTAAAGAGGTATCCTTTCTCTTACCACACCCTTTGGTGATGGGTTGCACACATAACAAGACAGTGTATGACCAAATAACCTTTAAAAGAGCTGTCAGCTTGCAGCATTCACTTTTATTCTGCTAAAAGCAGAAAAGGCCATTTTGTTCATTAATCTACTTCTTAGATATTGCATATGTGTCCACAGTAGAACTGTTCGAGAAGAGCTTTCCCTTGACATCAGCCACTGCAAAATTCCAACACCTACAAACAAGCTTAGGGCTACATTAGAAAGACCAAAACCCACAGCCGTGTGCCACAGAAAAAGAGCGCGAGTGATTCAGAATATCACTGCTCTAATTCATTGCCACAGCAGGGAATTTGTTAGGCAATATCCTTCCTTTTAAGCTAAAAAATGCCCCTGAGTACTGGTTCACTTTGTGATAATTACTCTCCATAAAGCACCAAGAGTTGTACCAATCACAGCTGCTTTTGTCTCATTTGTAATAGACCTCCAGTTAATTTCAGATGTTCAGTTTTCTGGCTAAGAATCAGATTTCTCCAGCTTGCGCCTCTAATCACATCATTCAACACCAAAATTCAGCATTATTCTATCTAATTTGCATTACATGTAACTCCAGAATCTTGTATATTAAACTTAAACCCCTCCCAACAAACAATGACAACCGCTTGCATACATTTTTTTCCAATCCCCAAATGTCACTTTAGAAAGAATTCCATTTGTACATGAGAACTGTACCCACAGAGATTCCTACCTAGAATCTCTGCAGCTTCTAAGTGCCGCTCAGGATGTATCTGTGCTGTGAAAGCAAACACTGCTGGGGATGTCAGCACCACAGAAAGGCCATGTGGCTGGGGAAAAAAAAAAAGAGAAAAAAAAAGACATAAATAGGACATGTACTTCTAACTTCAATGGACTTTAATGCTCATTAATGACAGATAACAGACAATTGAAATGTATAAGAAAACTCCCAAAATAAACAAGTTTTACCACTAAAGAGTGATCCACATTATAATCCTTTGGTTTATAAGTTTTCACCAACCCAGAAATAGGGTAAGACATTCCATGGCTGGAACAGAGAGCAGAGAGAGAGAGTGGTTAGGGCAGCTCTCCCAGTATTTGGAAAATTTGTGTTCAGTACCTTGTGTGGTCAGTTTTCAGTATGCAAGTCTCTTCAGTACAGATACTCAAAAGGTACTGACATGTATGGTGTGGATGTTAGGTACAGACACCCCTCATCCCTCTGCACCTCAGGGACCCAGCTGTAAAAAACAGTACCTCCTTACTTTGTGAGTGTGAAGCTATATTACTCCACTGACTGGGCTGAAAGATGTTCAGTTCCTGAAGTAATACAGATATGCCAAGAATATCATAATCTGAATATCAATGTGTCCACACAGCCTGAGAAAAATAAACTTTAATTTTAAGGTATAATTAAAAGAGTAGACTTGCTCAAAGAAAAGGAATGGAAGGAAGATCTCTGAAGAGAATGTCTGCTAATAACTTCTGCACACAATTCAGGCTTAGGCTTTGCTTCTTTGAGATTTTCATCCAAATGAAACTATATTGCCTTGCAATATTAATTACAGCTCATTTCAGACTGCTGATTGCCTACCCCACAGACAAACTTACAGATAATTGCATCAGTTCAGGAAAAACTCAAGATTACATCATTGCTGTCTCACTGCCGAACAGTTGGCATGAAACCTAACATTTTAAACATCACTGACTTTTTTAACTCTTGTTTTTACTACCAAGGAAGATAAATAAGGCTGTGTTTTGTAATTTTCATGTGATTGATTTTGAGCATCACAACCCAGAATACACAATCCTTATACACATAAATGCCAAGAGCCCATCAGTTTGTCACAACACACAGGTCCTTCAGCATGACAAGCCAGGCTACAAACCCTTACTACACATTCAGCAACAAAGCCAGCAAAATCTTTGACAATCTGAAATAAACACTAGCTAGAAAATGACCTCAGATGGGGTTACTGTTTCTCTGTACTCACCACAGATGAACACCAGCATTGCCAAAGCCAATACCAGCAAAAGCACTTGCCAGGTGCATGTTGGCTCTTGCTTCACGGTCTTCAGGGTTTCTGATGGCTCTGTGCACCATAGAGGCAAATGGTACCAATGAATTCATAAATAGATTGGTGATTCAGGAGGCAGAAGGGAGAGGAGGCTTCTTTATGGACAGAAATACAAAAAATCTTAAAGATAAACTGAGATAAAAACACTGGAAATGGAATCAAGTCACACTTTGGTGAAAGAACAATCCTGGTTCTAGATCACTTAAGTAGACCATATTGGTCTACTTAAGGGCAAGCTTCCTTTCACTTTCCAAAAACCAAGTACATAGAGTGAATTTAATCAAATTCAACTCAGTGGCGAATTAAAAAAAATTCTCTTGAGGCGCTTTGGTAATTCTATGTATGGCTCCAGGATCACTCCAGTTTTCTCACCAGCTCATCAGGTGGTGGTCTAGACCCCACCACTTGCGTGGGAAGAAGACAGGATTCCTTGCATTCCTATACCTCAGGCTCCTTGTGTAATTTGACAGAAAGGAGAAAAAGTCTCATAAATATGTTCCAAAGGAACAAAACCCAACTATTTTGACTAGCTAGGTCCTGTAAAAAGTCTTTTACAAAAACCCCCACACTGATCTTTTATAGAAGTGCACATGCTATACAAAAGCTGTAAACAGCCTAAAACTTTATTGACAGGGAAAACAATTCAAAACCAATTCCCAGCTAAGTCAATACCTATTCTAAACTGCAGGTCTCCTAAGAATGAGCAAGTTTTGAATAAATGCATAATTTTGCACATTTGTAAGTGCATGTCATTACCTTCTTGAAGGATTTGTAAGTACCTTAATTTACAATGAAGGTCACAGAAACAACATCAGCAGTATTATATTCAGTTTGTTACACATTCCCCTTATACTGTCATTGAGAGGAGATCATTGAAACCATATGTAAATGCTGCTCCCATATTGACTGAGCAGCTTGAAATACCATTAACTGAGGACTTCTAAAATAGATTCACAGAGGCATTAACAAGCTACCTCCTCAAGACAAACTACTAATCCAAATTTTACTTTCAATTTTATTTGAAAAATATTTTGCTATATTTAAGAAAAATCCAGGGTAGAAAACAAAAGCTTAATGTCACAGCTTGCCTTATTTTAGCCTAAAATTTACATTCTTGTAAGCATCCCTTTTAGGGCACTGAAGACTGAACGTACTGCATGGGAGATGGCTGTTAGGTGTGTTACCTTTTCAAAAATTTAGCGACAATACGCAGAGCATGAAGAGCCCAGACATCGCTGACGGGGTTGCTGCCTTGGTAGGCTGGTCGGTTGATGGGATTGGAAGGGCAGGGACTGCGCTTGTTGTAAGGGAGAGCAGTGTAGGATTCCAGGGCATGGCTAACAGGAAGATTAAGAAATAAATTATTTAAGGGGGAGAGCTCTATTTTACTGCCCTGCTGTCCTTTGACTGCAGGTTCTTATTTAATTCTGGTGTTCAACAGTTGCTGAAACAAGAAACCCAGTCTCATAGACAACTGGGAGAATGCTGGGCACCTCCGGAGCTCTTCACTCTCCTACAAATACACAGAAGGCAATCCAAATACGGGCACTTTCTATCAGCTCACACCATCCTAAAAGCCAGGTTGGATGCACTGCCACCTGTAATGTTTTCTCTGAACAAGTGTCTTTTTGCCATTACAGACATTGCGGTCCAGGGTCCTTCACCAAGCTTGACAAATCAGTTTCATTATGTACCTATTACTTTAATATACATAGCACCCAGATGCAAAGTAAGATCTGGCTCTCCCAATAGAAATGTCAATCCATTTTGTGCAGTTAAGCTGTAGGTTTAAGATGAACAAAATTTTGTGCCAAGTGGAAAGCAAACTATGAGATTGGTTCCAAAGATGACCATAGCTGCGCGAAGACTTGCCAGCATCTCACAAACTTTTACAAATTTTTATTGACACATCCTGGCTTTTTTTAGAAAATTCTTGTTCTGTATTCCCTGCCTTGTCTGTGATACATGCTAAATTCTGTTACAATTGTGATTAATCTCTACGATCTCTTAAAAAGGGACACCTGGATTCTCTTGCCTGACAACTATCTTGGAAGCAAACAGTTTCTCCAGTGCACTGCAAAAACATTCCAATTTCTGCAAATGCAGAATCTGTTTCCGTACATTCTGAGGGAGGCAGTGAAACTAAGTAAAAGGAAAGTATGACAGAGCTCACCTTAACAAGAACAGCAAATAGGGAAAAAAATATCATCCTCTTCTGCTCTCAAAATATACTTTTTCTACAATCATCATAGTGAAAACACAAAATTGAAATCAATTCAATAGCAGCCTATGCAGAAAACTCACCAAAGCACATCAAAGCCACTGTTGGCCACTATTCGCTCAGGCATAGACAGTGTGTGTAAAGGATCAATGATGCCTAGTGTTGGCTTAATGGCTCTTGAAGCAATACCTGCAATGTGTAAAGTGAGGAAAATCAGTTAAAGATTTGTTGTAACAAAACAGGACAAGGTAAGCTTAATGTTCAAAACATGACAATAAGGAGGGAAAAAATAATTGAAACTATGAACATAAAAGCAAAGAGAGAAAAGGGAGGGTAGAGAGTACCTATGAATGTAAGAATTACTGACGACGAAGTCTCTCTAACAGAGTTATATGATTTGAGACTTTTGCCTGAAGTTGATTATACCAGACAGTGTTCTCGCTCTGCAACCCTCCCTGAGCAGCCTTGCAAAATGTCTGTGCTAAAAAGCATCTGCAGTTTTCTTAGATTTGTATCTTCTTTGGACAGAGGGCAAAACTAGGTTGTGTCTACAATCAATTGCTATTACCAATTGCTGTCTTCAGCATCTGTAAAAACCATGTTGTATTTTGGTTAAGGGGGCACAGATGTAGCTTTCAGACAGACAGACAGGCACAGACTGATGTATAGTCTATGTACAGACTAGAAAACTCTTGAGCTATTGTCAAACCTCCTCAGCACACCCATCTGGGTCCCAAGTTCTGCAGAGTGTGTGGCATATAAAATCCACATGTTTAGAAGCAAACCCTCAAAACAGTTATGAAGCTCAAGATGACATTTTAGCCTCAATCTTTATTTGCCAGGGATGAAAAGGTCAAAGGAAGACAGTGTCCCTCACTCACACAGCATCCCAGGCCTGAGGTTTCCAAAGTCAGGAAAAGGAACATTTGGTTGCAATTACACAACAAAGAAACAGAAGTCTTAAAAGTAGAAAGAAAAATATAAAGGAAATAAGGAACAGTTGGTTGACCCTGAATATAAGTAGAAATTTCCTTTGCAATTAACATTTTCTGCCATTTAAGGACTTGAAAGATTTTAGTTTCCTGTTTTGCCTTCAAACTATAATCCACTGTATCACAATAGGTATTTCATTATGTTAATATGCTATAAATTTAATTCCAGGAGGAAACCTTTAAGCTTTTCAAATTTGCCTGTGGCAGTTGAACCAAACAAAATGACACCTGAAATGACACGCAGTATCCTTTCCTTTCAAGGCAGGGAAATAACAAAGACATTGGAAAAGCAATTGTCTTGAATAGCATACAAAAAACCCTACCAAACAAACAAAAAAAATCCAAAACAAAACACCAAAACCTCACCAGTTTTAACTTTTAGTTCTTTGAAGTCAAAAATGGCAACACCAGTGGTTTCACTTCCAGTGCCAGATGTTGTAGGAACTTAAAAGGAAGAATGGGGTTACCAACAAATAATAAGCAACATATAATATTGCAAAATAAATAATAAACCCACAATAGTTACACCACCAAAAATACAGGGCACAGGAAATCTTGGAGGTATCCCTGATCCAAAGCCAACAGATCAAAGGGAAACTGCTACTTTGATCTTTTTCTCAGCAAAGGAGTCTAACTGAGCTAAACAAGATAATGACAAAACCACTGATTTTACCTCCACTGAAGTAAATAGCAGCTGAATACAATCAGAGGAAAAGTAAGCCCAAAGGAAGTTGAAAGAGTCATAGTAAACTGATTTCAGTAGAAATATCAGAGAGTGTAAATGACTCACCTTCCCCTTGCCCCAACTCTCCACACACCCTCCTCATGCTTTACCTGCAATAAGTGGCTTGAGGGGCACAGTGACAGGCTTCCCTTTCCCAATAGGAGCATTGACATAATCCAAGAATTCTGATGAAGGGCTGGCTGCATACAGGTTGGCAGCTTTACAGGTGTCTATAACAGACCCACCTCCAACAGCAACATAGGCATCAAACTCTCCCTTTTTAGCAAATTGAATGGCATCCAGGAAACTTGCAACACAAGAAAGATTTTCCAATTAGTCAGGATAAAACGAGTACATAGGGAAACTAACTATTAGGACCAGCATTCAGGCCCCAAAGAGGTGTTTAAACAGACATATGGAATCCTGCAGAGGCCTAAACTCTACTTGGAGAAGTGCACTGTCAGAAGTAAATTGTACCTTTGGTCTGTTGGCTCCACACGGACATTATCATACATTTGAAAGTTTATACCGTATTTTGCCAAGGAATTCAATACTGCATTTACGGGAGGGAGCTTGGAGAGGTTTTTATCTGTCATCAAACAAACTCTTCTAGCACCAAGATGCTGCAGGTCCTACAATAACAAATCAAAAAACTAAACGACTAGTATAAAATAATACACTTAACTATTTAAACACTAATCCAAATAAACTGAACCATTTGATAATAATAAAACCCTGATTTAAAAATAGTTGGTTATTGTAAAATTTTTAAAACCATATCAACTGAAGAAAAAAAAGCATTAACCACACACATGTAGAATACAGAAGGCAGAATAAAGTTTAAAGCTGCCAAATTTATATAGACGAAGTCCTATGATAGAAAAAAACTAAAGTTATTGAACCACATGGAACCACTTTAGACTACAGTAAATTTAAAATAAATTTGAAATACTTTTCCCTACACAATTCCTGTGAGAATAAAAAGGTCTTTTCACAGGTTGTCTCTAACTGCCTACCAAAGCAGAGCATTAAAATCTTGATAATTTAATATTGAATACTAAGTTATTGATGTAAAATCAAAATAAGGTGGCAAGACGAAGAAAAATAATGCTACATCCTAGCCTTTGCTAAGTTAATTGTCACAATAGCTATAGAATGTATAAATAATTCTAGTGCTGTTTAAAGACAGAGGTTCTGTCTAATTTCATTTACTGTCTGACTATAATCTTACTTTACAAGTTTGTAAATAAAAAAGAGATCTGTTAATGCTAGAAATGCCAAGAAAGAAGGAAAAATGATAAATGAAAAAACCCAGTGATAAAAGCATACTGGAACAATGCATTCAGGTAAACCATCTCACACTGCTGAAACAAAAATTCTACACTTTCAAAGGGCAAACTCAGAGCTGAATGAATATCTAGCTAATTTAATAGAAAGTCCCTGATTCATTTTAATGAGCACTAGAAAGATGAAAGTGATCTTGAGAAAAATCCTGGTGAGTCACCAGGATTTGAAACTTTCTGAATTAAATTCCCTGTCAGAGAAAAATATTGTTGCATAATTCTAGCAAATCATCAATGACCCAATTTTCCCCTGAGCTGCATTTCATGTACTCATACCACAGCAGCACTGATTCACCATGCTTCTGTTATTTAACCAACTGTATTTTCCAACCTTTTTACAGTGGTACATAGGACCACACATAACTGCAAAGCAGTGCAGATTCAGGCACACCGTATATAAGCTTTCCTCTATTAAGTGGATTGATAGCACCAGCAGCCCTTTAGAAAATAACTTCACCAGTGATGGATTTACAGCATGGCAGCTTACCATGCCAATCTCTTTCGTAACTCCTTCTCCATATCGGATGTTCGAAATGGCCATCTACAAAAGAAAAAAAGAACTACTTCTTTTCTGGACAAAAATGTTAAATGCTGTATTTGTCAAGAAGTATTGTTTATAAAACTCTTAAATGACATAAATTTTATTATTAAATCTACCTCAAATGCATAGTCTGTATTCCCCAGCGTGGGCCGTTCAGGGACTGAAATGAAAATGAAACAGTAGAATTAGGGAACAAAAAGTGATTTCAATCTGTTTCTCAACACTAGAGCTGATAGATTCCCTCGCTTTTAGAATCACTAATATATTTGCACAGGTCATCTCAGCTTGTCTGGATAACAGTTATCCATTTCACCCCTTGTTGTTTATGAGATTAAATGATCCAAGTACTTAATCTGACTCATGTAATTCAACAAAACAAGTAAATTTTTTCAAGTTCTTTCAATAATTATTTCTTATAAAAACTGAATAAATTAGCAGGAAGATTGCATGAGAGTTTGTTTGCAGTCTACAAAGACCAGAACAGCACATAATAACTGAGTATATGTATAGCATGCAGGCTGCTACATACAAGCTCAGAGGTGCTAGAAATGTGTAGGGGCTACATGATAACCTTCAGAACAACGTTTAAGACAAATTCATGAGACATCCTCTAAATGTACCTGGCCAGAGAACACATTTCATATGCATGGGAGCAATACTAACAGGTGTTTACATTTCTTTTTACTTCTGCTAGTCATGAACTTGCAGGTGAAACTGAATTGTTTGCAAGAAAATTACTGCATGCACTGCTAATAACTATGAATCAGCGTGTTACTATGAACATTACATAGAAGAAAAGATATTTATAAGGGCAGTATTTCAGTCACAGCCTCTCTCTGCCATGTCATTTTTGCATGAATTATCGCAAAACTCAATTTCTGGCATATCCTGATTTTGCCACAGAGTGAAGCAAACTACATCAACTGAAATTGCCCATTCTCCAAGAAAAGATCAGGAGAGACATTCTGCTGTTTCTGCTGAAGTAATGCCTTACGTCTGCTATATTAATTGAAAATATGCAATTTGGATTCCGATCCAATGAGTGAAGCCATGATAATGAGTCTTACAGACACTCTGGGGTGCACTGAAGCACTGACCCAGAACAGTAACAGATAGATGTATTAAAATCCTTTATGTACTTTCTATTCAAGCATAGGCCAGCTGCTATCAGCTCTTTCATTGCCACCTCTTGCCAGGCTGTACATGTTTGACCTCTCCTGGAGCTGGAGTCTGCTGTACTTTCAGTCATTAATTTGACAGGCTAAGGACGTGTCCAAACCATTTACTCTCTTGCTTTCTGATAGCATAATAGATCTCCTGCTGTTCCATTCTTGAACCAAACTTAACTTTCAGGGCAAATTTTAACGAGTTCAAAAATTGCACTATTTCCTTAAACACTGCCAAGAAACACAAAAAACTTCAACTATAGTCACTGTTCAATTAATTCCCACTATTTAGAGATTTACTGAACTGATATCATCTTTCTGCACTATAGACTCATGCTGCCTAAAACTTTCAGAGGGTTCTTAACTCAGGCTTCTATTTAGCAAGAGCTGTTTGAATTGACTGAGTAGGTCATCAAGCAGACAAGCAAAAGAATGAGATGCTATTTCTCAGCTGCACTACTGTCTTGCTGTATGATGGTCTTGGGCAAAACAAGTATCTGAACATGTAAATAGCTTTTCCATATGTAAGATGACAATGCAAATTCTTTAAGGAGCATTTTAAGAATGTAAAACCATGTTACTTTGAGTTACACATTACTGAAATTATGGCCCAAACTACTAATTTTTAGTGGATCTGGAGATTGACCAACTATCTGGAGGCCGACAGATAGTTATTCTCATAGCCTCCCTACAGTCCATGCAAACAGAAACTCCTCCCAGGGTGACTTGGGTCACTCATCGCAGCTCCCCTGCTCATAGTCCATTATCCTGGCCTACATGAACTGCATTCTTGGAACTGACTGTATAAAAAGCCTGTGGAGATTTACTCCACAGGCCCATGCAGACCTTTGTGAAAAGCTACTTTTTATCCATATTGCTTCCTGTTTCTTTTCTGATATAACAGCTGTGTATCCAAAAGCAGATCTAAAATTGAGATGGTTCAGGTGATGACAGCGAGAGCAAAGC
Source organism: Dasyornis broadbenti (assembly GCA_013397935.1). Classification (NCBI taxonomy): domain Eukaryota; kingdom Metazoa; phylum Chordata; class Aves; order Passeriformes; family Dasyornithidae; genus Dasyornis; species Dasyornis broadbenti. Next base: position 752,140 of record VZRN01002202.1, read on the forward strand.
TCGATCAACTTGTCCCACGGTATGGGAAGGGAGGGGACAGGAGGCAGTAACTGTGGTATATGTAGGAATAGTGACTCTCTCCAGCAATAACCTTTACCATTGCACAGTTGCAAAATAACAGGCCTTACCTTCTTCTTTAGCTTGTTCCTTCCCATCTGTTACCTGCACCCTCTGCCCAGGTTATATGGACACATATGGCTCCCTGCAGGGCCATGGTCTCCTACAGAATTATTTTGGAGACACAAATTAATTCTTACCTTGGGAATAAGTGTGGCCATGGCTTGGGCACCGACAACTAGGTAAAATGTTAAAAAAAAAAAAAAAAGGTATGGTTAAAAGGGGGAAAACTAAAGCAGATGAACGTCCTAAAAGTCTCCTGTAAGCACCCATTCAGGGGCCTACAGCTGAGCCCGGCAGTGTGCGGCGGGAGCGGGCACGGAGGGACTCGGCAGGGGCAGAGCGGCCGCCGCTTTTCGCTCTCCAGACGCGGCCCCCGGCCCGCTGCCGGCCCCGGGAGGGGCCCCCGGGAGGGACCCCCGCGCCCCGGCCCGTCGCACTCACGCTGCCCGCTCCAGCTGCCGCAGCAGGCGGAACACCCGCGCCCGCCCCGCCGCCATGGCCCAGATCTGGGAACGGACGGACACAGGGCCAGGCCCGGGCCGGCGGCAGCGCCTCCTCCGGGGCTGCGCCGCTGCCCGGCCCCGCTCCTGTCACAAGGGTGACCCAAAGAGGGACTCGCACGGGTCAGGCGAGAAATGTCCGCATTCAGCACGCCCACTCCACGGTCCTACGGTCAGTGTTGTCACAACCCAAGTCACCCTTGTTTTAAAGCAAGCAAAGCCTGATTGCTAAAATATACAGCATAGAATGCCAATGAAGAGCAACTAAAATCTAATTAGCACTGAGTGCGTGTCATAGTATTTGTCATGAAAAAACACTGAAAGTAATAGAATTGCAGAGTAAAAATAATTAAAAAAGCCACGGTCCTGAGTATGGCGCCATTTAAAATTCAATGAAATACTTTTCTGACTCTTTCTTTTAGTGTTGCCCAGTGACAGGTGGAGGAGAAACAGCTATTAACTAAAACACAAGAAGGTTCACCTCAACGTGAGGAAGAATTTCTTTACATTGAGGATGGCAGAACACTGGAACAGGCTGCCCAGGGAGGTCATGGAGTCTCCCTCTCCAGAGACATTCAAAACCCACCTGAACACATCCCTGTGTCACCTGCTCTAGGTGACCCTGCCTTGGCAGAGGAGTTGGACAAGATGATCTCCAGAGGTCCCTTCCAACTCTTAGCAATTCTGTGATTCTGTGAAATTGCATGGTAAAAAACAGTGCAGATAGATCAAAATTCTTTAACTGTATTTTAAAGATGCTCTAAGCTGTGCTACTTAACTGCCAGCAGAGTAGTGTATCAAAACAAGCAAAGGTAACATTAGATTCTGTCAAAAAAGCATCATTTTTCTGTTGTAACATGTATTTTGCCTTTGCATATTCCTGTCTCACCTATTGCAGAGTTGCAGGAAAAGTTAAGGCATCAAAAATGGAATTATCTGCAATACTTTTGTAAAAACAGGTAGCTGGTATACATCGGGTCTCCAGGAAAGAAGTACTTCAGATATTGAAGATACTAAAAATTTTCATTTTGTGGACATGTGTCTCTGCCGCATGGCCAGAAAGGTTGGAACTAGACAGTATTTTATGTCCCTTTCAACCCACACCACTCAATGATTCTATGAGCAGATCAGATGAGCCTAAAATTCATGATTTTGCAAGGTGCTGAGCTTGGAAAAGCAGGTTAGCGGCCTGCTCAAGCCCACACATGAAGCTGCAAAGCCTTTATCCACTTGTGAGAGCCAGAAAGTGGCAATATCACAGGAACACCCGCACCTCTGCTCAGGTGACCACATTGCTGCTGGAAATGAACAAACTCCAAGAGATGTTGGTGGAGAAAGTTGACCAATAGCTCTGTCAGCAGCACAGAATTCCTATCAGGTGTGTATACAAATGGGAAAAGAGCCCTTCTCTCTGGCTGAGCAGGTACAAGATGTTCTCTGTGGAAATGCCTGGAAGAGCAGAGGTCTGGAATACATCCCTGTAACCTCTTACACCTGTCCAAGTGTTTGTTGCCCCTGCCTTGCGTTGATACCTATGCTGAAGACTAAATAACACATGGTTGTGTCCACAAGACCATTCCTGCCACTGACAAGTCCAAAGCAGCCTGCAGCGCTGCAAACTGCTCAGCACAGGGGCAAGAAGCATCAGAGAGGCAAAGAACACACCTTATGCATGGCCCATAGGCTGGGCACCCATAGTGGGTGGTTCCATAGTCAGTCCGTCAATGCCATCCAAGCTCCAAAGGTGTACACACCCCTTCTGCCTCGGTGGCCTCTTTACATAAGAGATTTTGCTTTCTGATGCTTTTTATTGAAGCTGCCATCCTAACAGAATGGCTACAGAATGAGACGAGAACTGCTAGAGTCACTCAGCTTTTTCAAAAACTCATTTGCAGTGAGGCATTACAATATCATTAACCACTTATAAACTTCGAAGTTGGAAAACCTAATTTAACTGAGATTGCTGAAACTTGTTTTACTAACTTTCTTACCAGGGAACAGCATCTTTCCTATAGCTAAGCCATACACTGAGACAGCAGATTTTTTTTTCTATTTCAAGTGTACATGTGACACTACAAACGTCGAAAGAGTAATGAGCTGAAGTCTGAGAGAATTTCTGCTATCTGCTCTCAAATTGCTTGGTAAACACTGTAAGATTATTTCTATGAAATGATGGATTACTGTTACTACAGGGAAAAATTTATGTTTTAATCTGTTCAATACAAACATTTTTCTGTTGCATTCAATGGCTGGTCACCAGTTTTGACTACCTTTTTCAATTAACAAAATGCTCTAGGAAATCTGTACAACTTCTTAGGTCCTCCAATAAATCTAACAGTAAGTTTCCATGTTCCTTTTGTAACTGAGCCCGAATACCACAGAGCTGAGCAGCGTAAGTTGATTTACAGAGCAAGAGCTCCACCGTCAGGCCATGTGCCCAGGGCAGAGAGCAGCAGCCACATCCTTAAACTGGATCTGTGGCTGTTACTCCATCATAACTCCAGGTCATGTCTGCGGTCCCCCCGTCCCAGCTACCTGAAAATGGGACACCTTTGCTCAGCTCTGGCCCTGCTAGAAATGCTGCAGGCCAACTCTGAAGCAACATTACCTGTGAAACAAGTCACTGTGAAACCCCCCAGCCTGGGAGGAACCAGGGCTCTTGACCCCCTTCATAGGCCACCAATTTCCCTTGGATGGAGAACACAGCCCTCCCTGTTTACCAGCTAAGAGCCAAACGCAGGGTATTTCAGAAAGGCCGGAGCGCATTTATTGACAGATACGTGTGTGAATAGAGCACCGGGCAGGAGGCTGGCAGCGACAGTCCCTTCCCACGCCTCGGTGGGCATCCCCAGCCCGTGCTGCACACTGTCCCTCACGCCTTCTTTCTCTTGCCCCCGCCGGTGCCACCACCTGCAGACTTCTGCTGCTGTGGCTGCCGCCGAGCTCCGCTCTTCTTGCCGCTGCGCCCAGGCCGCTGCTGCCGGCGGCCGCGCTTGCCTCGCTTCGACTGCTTCTTGCCCTTGTTGGCAGCGGCCGCCTCGGCTTCTTCCTGCCGCAACTGCTTGTTGACGGCGCGGGTGATGTCGAGCACCGGCTTCTTGCGGCCCATGTCCCTCAGCAGCTCCAGCTGCCGGCTGCGCTCGGCCGCCAGGTTGCCCAGCAGCGGCTCGAAGCGGCGCTTCTTGCCGCCGCTGCGGGAGGGCGGCTCCGCCGGCTCCTTCGGCAGCCGTGGCTGGAAGCGGCCNGCGACCCGGCGCAGCTCGTCGCGGTCCTGGTGGCCGGTGGGGTGCAGGGGCGCGGCGGGCACGGCGCTGGCGGCGCGGTGGGCTCGGGCCAGGTTGCGCAGCCGGTTCAGCTCGTTGCGCGCCACCCGCTCCCGCTTCTCCCGCCGCAGCCGGGCGAACTGGTCCTCCTCGGGGTCCG